>CABHPP010130065.1:0-21649 GCA_902168425.1 Peromyscus attwateri | reverse complement strand
GCTTCTTCCTGAGGAGCTGAGTGCTTTGACAGATGAAACTTGTGTGCAAGAAAAGCAATCCCGCACCTTGGCATCCTGCTTCTAAACTTGGGAGACCTCTGTGGAGCCGAAGCTGTAAGGTAAGCAGAGCTCGGCTGCAACTCTTGAACTCTGAAACTGAGACTATTTGAAGAAACATTTTTTTTCTTGCTTCATGTGAAACTTGAGCAGGCTGCTTAGCCTCCTGCCTTTAAGAATAACAGCTCATTGTCAAATGTGCATACATAGCTCTGATTTAAAACAGAAAGTTTTTTTTTTTTTTAAAGTCGCTGATTTCGAAATAAAAAGTCTTCTGTGCCGAAATGGGTGTACAGAGCTGTTGTACTTCAGGCATGTGTGGAGGCGTTCAGAGCGCTGGCTTTTCTCTCTGCTCTCAGCCAATGCAATCAGTTCACTTTAAAAGGGATCAAATTATCTCTGTCACTTGAGACTGAGTCTGGGACAGGTGAGAGAAATCTTGAGGAATTGTAGCCAAATGTCATTCTAGGTCTGTGGATCTTTTTTCTAAAGTCATTTGGTGTTTGCTTAGGCATGGTGAGGGGGTCTAAGCCACGACGCCTCAGTGGGTACTGCTCTGCAAAGTGTGGAAGATCTGCTGGGGTCAGTGTTGGCTTGTGCAGGCCAGCTCCTTGAGAGTGTGGCAAATTAGATTGGGAAGCTGGGAATTGTCAGAATGCAGACTAAAAGCCAGGGATTTGTCCAACATGGAATGTCACAGAGCAAGCTCAATTGTATGTAGGTAATTACTTGTCTAATGTTAACAAAATCCAATCTTTTGGGAGGAATTTCCAGGCACTCTTATGTTTTTGTTCATGTTTGACCTGACTCAATGCCTATCTCTAATTGGTCCACAGAGGATTTCTCTGTCAAGTATTTTCTGTATGTTAGATGTTGAACCTGCTCTCTTTTCTCCAGATGTCTTAAAAGAAAAGATAGACTTTTAATGAAGTTGACTGTGTTAATTTTGTGTCCACATATTCCTCCTCTCCTACCTGGCCTTTGCAGACACAAGGCAAGTGAGTGGGCTGTGGTCATAGTGGACTCTCCCTGGGATTGCCACCCCAGACTCCGACCCCCACCCCCACCCCATGCAATGCACACCTGTCTGCATCCTCATCTTCCTCTACACAAACCACAGTCCTGCCCAATGCTGCCTTGGACGTGCTGCCAGTGGTTTATATTTACATGTCAGTCCATACTCCTGCGAGATGAGTTCCCTCCTGTGTGCCAACTAAGAGCGGGCCTTGGGGGCTGGCCTGTCTAAAATCTGAAGGAGCCGTCTTGGGGGGGTTAGCTTCTTTCTCCTTTGGTCTACTCCAGGCTTTTTCCTTCCAGACCAAGACACCATCTGTCCAGGGTGTGCCTGCTCTAGTAAGTGGCTCTCCATTCATCTTTAGTTACTCTCCCTGTATTGTGAAAAGTTTGGATGCTTCAGAACTTCCTTAGGGACTGATTACTGGAAATGAGTTCGGTGGTTCAACTATTTGCCATGCATTACTTACATAAAAATCTGCTTTAAGCAATTATGAGGAAATAATAACTATAAATGAAAACTAGAAAAATTGCATCAAGTCACACTCAAGTGACTTGCATGAGTGTATAGGGCTTCCCACATGCTTTTCTGAGGACTTCATGTGATCTCTTACCTACTTTCTGGCACTTGGATGCTCACACATTTTTTAAATGATCTCTTGATGGTTAGACACGTGCAATATTCTAAATTAATTAATGAACATTTAGAACATTTAGATTATTGTGATTATACCACAGTGTAAGCAATAAAGAGTATGTGACTGGAAATGAATTAGAGATAACAAAAGTAGAGGCTGGAGAGATGGCCCAGTAGTTAAGAGCCCTGGCTGCTCTTGCAGAGGATCTGCCTCCAGTTCCCAGCACCCACATGGTGGCTCACAACTGACTATAAGGCCAGTTCCAGGGATCTGATGCCCTCTTCTGGCCTCCACTGGCACCAGGCATGTACATGGTACACAGACGTGCAAGCAGGCAAAACACTCATGCATATAAAACAAAGTCAGTAAATCTTTTTCAAAAATTAAAGAAAAAGCAAAAGTAAGCATGGACATAAAAAAGTGCCAATTTCCTGATAATTCTCTTTAGTAATATCCCAAAACAATGACAAAGTTTAAAAGACACTAAATGGCATTATCGTCTTTTTAACCAGATGATAGTCTGTTTTTAAAAGATTTATTTATTTATTATGTATATGGTATTCTGCCTGCGTGCCCACACTCCAGAAGAGGGCACCAGATCTCATTATCGATGGTTGTGAGCCACCATGTGGTTGCTAGGAATTGAATTCAGGACATCTGGAAGAGCAACCAGCGCTCTTAACTTCTGAGCCATCTCTCCAGCCCTAGATTACATTCTTGAGCATTACTCTTTTTTTTTTTTCTTGTTAATTAAGTCTGGCTAAATTAGTGGAAAACAATAGTTCAAGGAAATGCAACAGACTGCAATAGACACAATGCACTTAACTTGAGTGTCATGTTAGATCCATCCTGGTATTGTTAGAGAGCAGGTCAGGACATGGGAGTTGAGCAGGTTATCACATTCAGAGGGTGCACATAGCAGCCTGGGAGAGGTGAAATGACTTGCAAGGAAATTCTGTTTTTAATCCTTCCTTAAAATGCATATCTATCAGTGTCTTGGATACATATGTTTAATAAATACCTAGAGATAAAATTTCTAAAAAATGTATTCATCTGTGACCAAGATGAAAACCCAGACAGATCTTAACAGACTGTAATAACAAGCTGCAACAGTGAGAATTATAAGATCATTTTCTGTGTTCCATAAGTAAAAAAGCAGATAACAGAATGTCTCAGTGAAGTTCGACATGATTTTTGGTGACATTATCAGAAATGTAAGGAAAGCAGCGTATTGGGTGGGATATGCTACACATCACAGCCCATGCCCATGATGGCCTGTGTCAAAGCCCCATAGCCCATGTGACTTTCATTGCTTGGGAGTCCACATGGGAAACCTAGTTTCCCTGAGAACCCTGAAACTCAAATGTGAGCAAGTACAGTTGATTTCTCACTCCCGAAGTTCTTTTGACTAAATATTACCAAAGGTCGGCCTGCCAGGGCAGGAGTAATCTCTGAATCTCTACACATGCAAAGAACAGCGATTAGATTTTGTAACAAGTCAGGACTATTCAGGGAAAGGACCATATGAAAAATACCCTTCGTACTATGGCAGAGAGCATGGGCAAGGTTTCAGGTGGTGGAAAAGTTGTAGGCTGTGCATGTCAGAGGCCCATCTGCTTCACGGCATGAGCTCAGGCAGCTGCACAGGCTGAAGACATTGTGAGCCTAGTCTGACATGGATTTAAGACCCTGAAGAGAAAGGAAGCCGCTCTCTGAGGCTCGCCCTGCTGCTGACACTATTCACTCTCAGAGCAGAGGTGTCTGCGTTCCCATTTGGTTTGTTTCTACCAGGGTTTGCTCGCTTCCTGTGTCTGTGAGCGTTTTCACCCACCTTTGTCTGGTGGCCACCAGCTGGAGGCTGCTGCTGTCTTTTGACTCTGACTCTCAGAGAGGTGGGGTTTCCATTGCTGCTTACGTGGAGTAACTAAAGACAGCGAGCGATGCCTAACTGTGACTTAGGAGCACAGGCCTGGCACTCACTTGCCCATTTGGCAAAACGCTTTTCTCGGGCTATTTCCACCTGAGTACAAATAGAGATGTGAAGCTTCTTAATGAGGAATGAACAAGCTGCTTGGCACAATCCTGGACTCTCAAACGGAAATGTCCATTGCTAGTGTGACTGGTTTTAATTATCTTCTCTCCCAACACTTTGCTCACTAAGCTGAGTGAATATTGATTGGAAGGAGAACATGATCTTTAGGGCTAGATGCAATTACAAAAAACTACCATTCAGAAGAAAGACTAAGAGCCAGTTGTGAGTATCATCTCTCACCCACAGTCCCAGCAAACACAGTCCTTAGCGGCCTAAGTTCTCAACCCCTAGGGGGGGGTCAAACGACCCTTTCACAAGGGTGGCCTAAAACCATCAGAAAACACAGATATTTACATTACAATTCACAACAGTAGTGAAATTACAGTCATGAAGCAGCAATGAAAATAATTTTATGGTTGGGGACCACCACTACTTGAGGAAGTGGATTAAAGGGTCGCAGGTTAGGACAGTTGAGAACCGCCGCTCTGGAACCGTGTCCTGTGGGCATGGAGATACCTTGTAGTACAGGAGAGCTCAGTGTGGGTCTCGGAAGCTCTGGCACTAGTAAGTGGACATCCTCCCACCCTTGGACTTCTCAGAGAGCGGTACAAGCACACATCCAAATGCGAGCCAGCGTGAACACGTTCCAACTCACGCCAGCCCCACCCCGCTCTCCCTCAACACCCACCACCAGATCCCCTAAGAAGTGACTCCAGCGCAACTCTGTTCCTCTGTAAATAATTCAGCTTGTGTCCCAAATTAAAAACAAAAACAAAAAAACAGGACTTGGTTTTAGCACGTTCATTTTTCCCAAGGCTTCATTTTTTTTTTTTTAATGGATAGTTGAAGCAATTTAGTCCAAAGTATTTCAGGGCAACAATAACTTAGTATCCTTTAAATGGGATAATTTTGTACTGGATCACATGAAAAAATGTTTTTACCTAATTCAGAGTTTTCAGGCTCTTTTCTCATTTTCACATCTGAGATTGAGGTCCCCTGCAATGAGCCAAGGATGTTTAATTAATAATGTCATCTTTCCTGCTTGGTGCAGTCAAATAATGCATCTCACAGAGAACGGTGTCTTAGGAATGGAGAAACACAATAGTTGAATAGTAAGTCAGTATGTCTCTAAAACTACCTGCCCAGATGCCTATTTGCATGTTTTCTTGTACATATCCTCACAAATAACAAAATGAAACACATTCAAAGCAAACAGTGTAAAAAAGAAAGTAAAGTAAACATTTTCCTCAGCATCTTGGGTACAACCTGGGGACCCTGGCAAAGGGGTCAAAACTGCGTGGGTATTTTATCCCTTGAGGTACAGAGCGTGTCCAGTGTGAAGTCTGAACTGTCAAGATAAAGTTCTCTCTCTGTCTCTGTCTCTCTGTCTCTCTGTCTCTATCTGTCTCTCTCTCTGTCTCTCTCTTTCTTCCGTTGTCAAGTCTTCCTTGTCACCACTGCTTTTGTCACCCTCATTTGTCCCCAGAGCTTGCTAAATGGGCGTAGCAGGGGTTCTAAGGTACAACGAATGTAACCAGAGAGGGAAAGGAGGAAGTGAGGTGACCCCAGGGCTCTGCGACACATGATTTAGTGGGGAGGAAACAGCTGGAGACTTGCCGCGACCACACCGCTCCTGTGTTAGTTAATTTGGCAGGCAAACACAGCCTTGTATGTTTTTAGAACTGCATGGTGAAGAAAATGTAAAGTTTTCTGGTGTGATAGGGACCCAAGACTAGCTTGTGGTTTATGAATGATCAGCTGATAGTTCTCCAAGCCTCATTGTCCTGAGATTTAAAGAGATCCATCTAATGTAAGCTCTCAGGATGCATTAGGGATAGAGCAGGGATTTTCAGCTCCTCTTGCTCACTGCTTTGTCTCCAGAACCCAAGGCAGCATCTGACACATGCTCAGTGTTCTGAAGACACCGAGTAGATGGATGAGTTCTTGCTTTCAGCCTGAGACTGATGTGGCTGGGGTGTGGGGGTATCATTTACTCCCACTAGTTTAAATGATCTAAGAATGTTCACTAAATGCTACGTATAGCGATATGTTCCCCATATATGGCATCAATGGACCCCTTTTCAAACAGGCTCTGGTTTTACTGTGGTTACCAGCACATTTGAAAACCATGTAATTAACATCACGCAGCACATTGGGAAATTCGGGGACAATAAGAGTAAACACTATACAGTTCTTTGGGCCAAGACTCTAAGCACTTTGACTAATCGACTGATCTATTCTTGACAACTACATAAGCTATAGATGCTGTGACTGTTTTTATTTTATATATAAGAAGAATGAGGTAAAGAAGGATGCAGTGAAGGCATGCCATTCAAATGTAAGTGTCTAGCAACAGACTGTTCTGAACTGCCAAGCTGTGTGATATTACCAAGAGTCTCCTTTCTACTTAAGGGTAGTGACACCTGAGCTAAAATTATGAATGAGGTCACTCCCCACCTCTAAACACTATGATTCTATACAGTGTATTCTGCTCAACTTATTAGTAACATTGAGACAGCAGTCCAAGATGAATTCAGAGACCCATTTGCCATTCTCTTGGGATCCATGGAGGCAACCTGTAAATCTCCCTCTATTGAGAGGTTAGGAAGCCAAGGAATGCAGTCCCCAGGAATTTCACCCGAAGTCTTAGGTCATGAATGTTCCTATCTTACCACCTAGCCTGGGCCCATTTCAGCTGCAGCCCCTCTTCCTGCAGGTCAGAGGTCATGTTCTGCCTTGGTTGGTTACAGGTCCCCGCACAGTCCACTGACACTTTAACCCAGTAGCTTGAGCTGAAGCAGCCAAGTGACACTGATTTATGACCTTCCCTCTTGGGGATCTCCTTAAGCAAAATCACAACACCCAGGAGAGCCCTGAAGAGAGTTAGAGCTTGGAATTCATTTTCTTTTAGGTTTGATCGCTCCCTTTCCTCCCATTTCAGATCAAGCTCTTTGTCAACTGTGGCCTCTGACAGCCATGGAGCTTTCCGTTAGTTAAACAACATCAGTTAGCCTCATTATGGGAAGGAAAAATAGGAAAACCCAAACAAAGACGCATTTCATCCTGCAAGAGAAAATACGTCCCAGGTAGTAATTACTCCACTGTCTGAAATAATCCCATTAGGCATTGCCTTTCCATTGCAATTCACCAAGGGAACTGGCATCAGACTGGGCTGGTGGGTGGAAAACATTGCATCCATTTAGCTGCTGGTCAAAGGGAGAGCTTAAGTGGCCATAGAGAAATTCTGCACCAAGAAAGTGCAGAATTAATGTTCTGTCTCAACAGTAACAAGATTGAGTATTAGCACAGTGTTTTCCCCTCAATTTGATCGCTTTCTGCATATTCTGTAGCAGTGTGTGTGTGTGTGTGTGCACTCACAAGTGGAGGACAGAAGTCAATCTCACATGTCATTCTTCGTGAGAGACATCTGCTTTTTTTCAAGCCAGGATTTCTACTAGAGGCTCCCCAAGTAGGCTAGTCTGATTGGTGATGAGTCTCAGGAGCCAGCCTGTCTGTCTCCCCAGGACTGGGCTCACATGCGGTCACTCCTCACTGTGTACAAGGGTTCTAGGGATGAACTCAGGTCACCATGCTTACACAGCACATTATCAACTGAGCTGTCTCCCTAGCCCGAGGTCAGTACTTCTTCACATTTTGATAATCGACTTCTACAGCCTATGAAGAATGTCACAGAGCTGTTCCCCTAAAAACTCAATGTAAATCAGGGGCTGGAGTGAGAGTCCAGCGATTATGAACATGCAATACTCTTCCAGGAGAGCCAAGTTCAAATCCCAGCACTCACGTTAGATAGCTCACAACCTCCTGTGACTCCATCTTGAGAGGATGCCACTCCTCTGACCCTCAGGCAGGCTCCTGCATTCACATACTCATATCTACACATAGACACACACACACATAATTTAAAAGAATAAAAGTAAATTTTTTTTAATTTTTTTGTATGAATTGAATAAAATGATAAGGGTGTTAGTCTTTCTTCGGTCCAATCCCATCCAATAAGGCAGGACCAGCTAGATGGTCAAGAACCTACCTTACCTGAGAAGCAGGAGTTATCTTTGAGTAATCTGGGTTGTATTGTTAAATGCTTCCTTGATAGATCCCTGACCTAAAATGTTGGTCCCTAGAGCCAGCTTCTGCCTTCAGCCTTATCACTCTGACACTGACAACATGGTTTATAAGAGGCTTATTGCACTCTGCTCCTCTCTACCTTTTTGGCCAGGATGAGTTGGTGAGAAAGAGCAACAGCAACTTATTTTAAAGTTTGGTAACTGTCCTAGTTTGCATCTCTGTTTCTGTCCTAACACACTGATGAAAAATAACTTCTTTGGCTTACATGTTACAGTTAATCCGTCATTGAGGGAAGCCAAGACATGAACTCAAGGTAGGAGCTGGAAGCAGAAACCATGGAGGAATGCTGCTTACTGGCCTGCTTCCCCGGGTTCTCTCTACTAGCTTTCTTTGATTTATTTATTTGTTTGTTTGTTTATTTTGGTTTTTCAAGACAGAATTTCTCTGTGTAGTTTTGGTGCCTGTCCTGGATCTTGCTCTGTAGACCAGGCTGGCCTCGAACTCACCTGGGATTAAAGGTGTGTGCCACCAACACTGCCTGGCTAGTTTTCTTATATAACCAGGCCCACCTGCCTAGGAATGGTGCTGCCCACAATAGGCTGGGCGCTCCTACATCCATTAGAAATGAAGAAAGTACCCCCTCAGACAGGACCACCAGCTAGTCTGATGGAGGCAACTTCCCCAGGAGCTTCCCTCCTCCGGGATGTGTCAAGTTGATGACCAACGTTGGCCATCACAGTCACTGAAGTTTAAAGTAGACAACTGACATGTCCCCAGCTGAGGCAAGGACATGAGGTGGGTCAAGTCTGGAACCCAGGTCAGCGAGAGGACTTCAAGGCATGAAAGACACTGCTAGATTCAGCACATTCGGCAACCCGTGAATTCACCGAGTCCACAGAGAGTTCCACACATTTTTAGAGTTGGTCTCTGATGCAGTTTACTATCCATGTGGGGCCTATGCTATTGATCTGCTCAGTGACCCAGACGGCATTGAACAACTAAACATATCAGTGTGGGATCCGATGTGATCCTAGACCGCGGAAAGGAGACAGGTGGAGGGAGCCGAGCCTCTGGGGGCAGTTTCACTGACAGGAAAGAGTAGAATGGCAATGTGACGCTGAGAAATCACTACTGGCTTCAGCATCTGGAAGTTTCTCCTCTGAGTGTCAGGTGAAAATGAGTTGTGGTGGCAGGGATCACAAAATCCCTCTGCTCTATCTGGGGAGGGACCTGGGCAAACGGAAACTAACCACTACCTCTTTGAACAAATGCGACGTTCTCTCTCTCCCTCTCCTTCTCTCTCTCCCTCTCTCTCACACAATAATAATAATAATTGTTTTAATTTATTAATTGTAGGAAACAGTGGTCCTCATTTCACAATAAGAGCACTGGAGATTTGAGGTAGGGAAATGAAGGCATTTCGTGGGCATCAGCCTAGCACAGCAGGTGGGCTGACTGGGTGCACGGGACAGTTTATAAACCCTACTGTGTGTCCTTTGTCCCTCTTTTTAATAATCAGGAGGACAGTCTCATGTGTCATCTAGATCTCATCTTTCCCTCTGTTCCTCACATTTGTCCTTTCTTCAGTGAAAACCACGTATGGGTTCATCTCTGTGTTTTACATCCTGTTTATTTTGAAGCTTACCACACAGGTGACCTTGCAAGCAGTTTGGCTCTTGCTAATTTTCTACTCTAACCTTCTGGTTTGGGGAGAGGAAGTACTTTAGAAGAGCTGGGGGCAAGTGTGAGACTAGCAGGCATGAGCAGGGCCTAGTATGTTCTGTTCGTTTGCGGCTGGACTTAAGCTGCCTTGAGGCACCGTTGGGAATGAGCCATCAGATTTTATCTCTAACAGAGATCTAATCATTTTCACTTGCGGACTCGTTCATACGTTCCTTTCTTAGATCACTGCAGACCCCAGGATGAGCTCATCCAGTGCAGAGGGCATTTATCTGACACTAGGAAATGAAAACACACGGGAAACAACACACGAGAGGAACACAAGAGAATGGTGGACTTGTACCTACAAAGGCTGGGGCCAGAATGGCTGCCCAGGGAAGAGACTAAGAATGTCTTAATTTGAGAATGTGACAGTTACGTAGAAAGTCAGAGTTTAGTATGGGTTTATGCATCATTAAATTCTGACTGGCGTACGTTGGTCTCATAGATGACGTATTAGAACTTGTCCCCAAAAATACTACTAGCAATTCCTACCAATAAACGTATCTCTCATGCGGACAGATGATTCATTCTTTTTAAATTTATACATGGATTTATTTGTGTCTAAGGTGCATGCGGGAGAGCTCACGCCACAGCAAGCCTGTGAGGGTCACAGGGCAACTTCAGGGATCCATTTCTCTCCTTCCACTCTGTGAGTTCTGAGGACCAAATTCAGGCCAGTCAGGCTTGGAGCCAGGAGTCTTTACCTGCCAAGCCACCTCACCAGGACAAATCATCTATTCTTTCAACTTGGATTTCAGTTGCATAATATTTAGTTAGAGTTTTGGTTAATGTAGTTTTTTTTAAAATTACCTTTCTAGCTAATTACTGTTGTTTATACCCATCTACTAGAGAATAGCACTTAAATTTGTGTTAACCTCTCACTACTAATTACATTCTGAATTAGGTTGGTTTGTCTAGTTAAAGTCGGGTAAAAGGAAAAAAAGGATTCCTTTGATTCTGTTGAATTTCTAAAGCATTCAGAGCGGTAAAGTGTCCCACAGTCATACCCTGTTCTCGGCATTGCTCTGGGGTGAGAACTAGGACAAGGCTGAGTCAGCAGCGGGTATGGCTTATCAAGGACCCCAGGACCTGACCCTGGGGAGGCCAGACCAAGAGCAGCCAAGTGGGAGCTCAAGTATTGCTCTATCTATCAAAGCCTCCGTCCCTTCAGTCACCGACCCAGACCTACCAGAAGGCAAAAATCAGTCTGATGGTATTTCCCAAATGTCCAACTTTTTATTCGCCAAGGTAAAGCCACAAAATAACCCAGGGCTTTGAAATCATGCCTAAATTATTCACAAAAGTTTGCCTGTTTTAATTTTTCAATAAGTTAACTTTGATTGTTCATGATCTTACTATATTGGATTTTTGAGACGAGATTCACCTTGCATGAAATTCAACTTTTTGATATGCACAGCTTAGTGATTTTATCTAGTCCAATCCCCACTGTTTAATCATCACTAGTAGCCTCTTCACTGTCTTCAAAAGAAACGCCAGAATAACATCTAATTGCATTCTAAATACTCATCCTTATATCCACAGATAACTGTAGCTCTCACCCCTCACCAAAGATGTTTTTTTTTGCAGCAAAGAAAGGTTGCTACAGAGATCCACAACTGGCCAAAATGCAGAGCATAGTGACCATGGAGTGCTCAGCCCCAGCTGGTACAGCTGTAATGTAACCCCTACACCTAAGGCTCAGGGGGCATGGCAGAGCAGAGGGCGGAAGGACAGTAAGAGCCAGGGGACCAGGGTGCCTGCCGCTGGACAGCGTCCTTTAGATGTGACAGAGGTGCTCGAACCTCGTGCCTGCCAAAAGAAGACCTGCATAGTGAGATTAGTGGCCATGCCATACAGATAGAGGAAATTCCAAAGACCCACCCCCTAATTAGGTAAAGAGCTAAAGACACTCAGTGGCTGTGGAGAGAGGGAGAATCAGTCTTCTACAGGGACAGACCTCTTGGTAGGTATCCAATCCTAAGTAAACACAGGTACATATGAGCAGCACTCATGGGATTCTTAAGACGTGTGTGTGTGTGTGTGTGTGTGTGTGTGTGTGTGTGTGTGACAGTGGTTGTTGTAGAAGAAGAGGTCATGACATGGGAGGAGTTGGACGGGGGAGGGAGGGGTGGAAATACAGTATTCATGTATGACATTCTCAAAAATATTTTAAATTAAAAAAAAAGAAACGCCATAGCAGTCATTCCCCAATCTCTCGATCCTGGCATCAGCTAACCCACCCACTGTGCTAGTTATTTGCGCTGTTACCCTGCAAGGAAACGTCACGAAACAAGACAGAATCCGCTAATAAGAGTTTATTGAGAGGAAAAGGACACAGAGTGCCCAGGCCTTGGGGAAACACGTGTGCGGAGAGAAGAGGTCCGGATCATGGCGGCGGTTTATAAAGGCGGGGCGTGCACAGGTAGACGTAGATGACGTAGGCACGCTGCGCGCTTGCGTGGCTATGTGACGTCACGGATCCTGGTCACGCGAGACGCCTTGACCCGGAAATGGCTATCTTGACCTGGAACTGGCTATGCAAACACACCTGACCCTTCACACTGTCTCTGTGGGTGTGTCTACTCAACAAAGTTCAAATAAATAAAATGACACAACATGTAGCCTGTGTGCCCGGCTGCTTTCATACTGCATAGTTGTACTTGGGTTTCATCACATAGCATGGAATCACAACTTGATTCCTTCTCAAGGATAATAATTGTTTTCTAAAAAGATATTCATATACACATATAAAATATGTGTGAACACCAATACACACACACACACACACTGTGTTTGTCATTTTTCTGTTGCTGCGATAAACCATGACCAAAAATACCTTGGAGGAAAGGATTCATTTGGCTTATGGGTTCCAGTCAATCATCGAAGGAAGCCAAGGCACAAACTCAAGGCAGAAGCTTGAAGCAGAGCCCACAGAACGACGCTGTCTACTAGCTCGCTCCCTCTTCCTTCCTCACCCACCTTTCTTACAATAACCCAGGTCCACCCAGCCTAGGGATGGCACCGCCCACAGCAGGCTGGGCCTTTCTACCTCAATTAACAATAAAGAAAATGCCCCACAGATGTGCCCCCAGGCTAGTCTGATGGAGGCAGTTCCTCAGTTGAGATTCCCTCTTACCAGATGTGTCAAGCTGGCAACCGAGATTAGCCGTCACGTACATTCTTTGCAAAATCATACATTTTGCTTTCTCTTGACTGTATCTTAGAAACAGAATTGCTGAGTCATAGGGCAACCTCACGTCCAGCTTTCTCGGAAGGCTGAGCTCTTTTCCCCACACGGCTGTCCCGCAGCTGAGCACAGCCCCACCAGCAGTGGGTAAGCACTCCAATTTCCCCACACCCTCATCCACACTTGCCACTGAGTCTAATGAGGCCCATTCTGGTGGCTGTGAAGTGGAGTGTCAGTACATATGGTTTTGATTTCTCTCTCCCTGCTGACTAGTGTGGTCGGTCATCCTTTCACCTGTATCTGGCTGTTTGTATATTTGTGTTGGAGAAATTTGCCTTACACACCTGTTGCCTGTCTTTATATTGGATTATTTGTCTATTTATTGTTGAACTTTAAGAAGAGTCTCTGCGTACGTCAAAGGCTAGCCCTCTATCAAACATGTGGCTGGCAAACATTTTCCCAATATCACAGCTCATCTTTTCACTTTGTTAGCGGCAGAGGATTCGTGGATGTGCTCTGCACTGCGTGACCGTACCCTCCATTAAAGCCCTGCCACAGTCCTTAGTACCACTTTGATAATGTTCTCTGTAGCACAAGATTTCTTTTTTAATGGATGAAATCCAACTTACCTGTATTTTGTTTTTGATATGTGTTTTCATATCATTTCAAAGAATCCTGCTCCATGTAAACCTACGAGGGTTTACTCTTCTGAACTTACCAAGTAATACTGTATTAGCTTCTACATTTCCGTATTTGTCCTTTTTTTAACTTCATTCTTTAGCACATGACCCACTACCTTTTTTGAAAACCCATTTCTCCGTTGAATGGTCTTGGAACCCCCTCAAAATGAACTGGCCACAGGTACATCCACTTAGTAGGTTTGTTTCTGGAGTGACGGTTATGCTCTGTTAGTTTCTGTGCCCTTCCTTATGGCATTCCCCCGGTGTTGGGTTTGTGCCTGTCCTCATGTTGGTTCCCAGTGGCAGGTCTGTCATCAGC
The DNA here is from genome assembly GCA_902168425.1 of Peromyscus attwateri. Taxonomy (NCBI): domain Eukaryota; kingdom Metazoa; phylum Chordata; class Mammalia; order Rodentia; family Cricetidae; genus Peromyscus; species Peromyscus attwateri. The sequence goes on along the minus strand of CABHPP010130065.1, from coordinate 7,914 downwards.
TTTAAAGTCAGGAAGTCCAAGAACTTTAATGCGTTCTTCTTTGAGATTACTTTGACTCTGAATCACTTTACTTCCCTGTGAAATTTGGGACATGTCTCTAAATTTCTGCAAAATAAATAGCCTAGATTTTGAGGGATTGCAACAAATTTGTGTAGTGAGCCACAGGAATATGAAATAGAAGTCCAGCTGTATATTATAAACTACACCTTGACCAGACAAGGGTCAGTTGAGTGGGAAGCCATTTAGCAAGGACTACCTGGTGTTACACAGCTTAATATTCAGTTGTGCCTTGCTGTGGATTCCTTGTGCTCATCATTCTCCTAAAATGTGTATGTGTGTGTGAACCTCCATTTCAAAGTACTTGGATAAAGTCACATAGACAGAACCTTCTACCTCTGAGCTCCCGGCTCCTCTTTAGCGTTTGTTTTGGGTATCTGCCTTTTGCAAATATCCTCCCTAAGCTACTTCCTAAGATAGGGCCAACCCAAAACAAAGCCTTGAAAAACAAGCAAGGAACAGATAGAGCTACCAGACCATCTGCTAGATGCCTGTAGCCCCTCAACTAAGGGAGACAACCTGTCTCCCAGACCAAGTGCCTACCTCCCAGATGCATAGCTTTGTGTCTTGTGCAAATCAAGTTCAGGTCTTCCCCTCTTTCTCACCACCCCAGAGCAACTTCTTAGATCAAAGGGGTTTCCCCTCACCAGGTGCTTCCAGCTGTGATGCAAATTGACTAGCTGTCAGTACTCCTCCCCCGCCCTGTCAGGAAACTGGCCACAGAGGAAAATAGTGATATTTATGATAAACTCAGAATGCTTTCACCTAACCACAGTAAGGATCTATTTCTGCCACATAAATTCCTTTTCTGATTTATTCCAAATGCGCTCTGACTCCACTCTTGTCTCTCCCGCTTTGGGTTGCAAATAAAGTTGCCAGGAAGCTTCTGGTGGGGACCTCGCAATCTTATGTTGTATACTAAACATGAGATGTTGCTGCTTGGGAAAAGATATAGACCAGTCCCGAGAGAATGAGGAGAAGATTGCATTGAAGGAGCTGAACTGAGAGAGTTGAATGGGTGGCTGAATGATGGTGGCAGACGAATAAACAAATTGGACTAAAGAGCTTCCTGCATCTGGATTCGTTTCCGCACTGATGGCAGCGTCCCTTCTGGGCCCCTGGGATAGTATAATATAAAGACTGGACCTTTAATATTATACAAAAGAATTGAATAATGTAACTTTATCCATGTTAAGCCTCTAGTCCACCAACATGGACAATCTCAATTATTTAATTTCCTTTAGTGACATTTATAGCTGACACCCTTCCTGTTTTTATTGTTGTTGTTTATGTTTTGAGACAGGGTCTCTCTCTACATAGCCATGGCTGTCCTGGAACTCACTATGTAGAGTCCTGGCCTTGAAATCAGAGATCCACCTGCCTCTGCCTCCTGAGTGCTGGGATTAAAGGCATGTGCCACCACACCCAGGTTTACCTGACCTGTTTTTATGTCACTTTTGTTAATGCATAAGCATTTTATTCTTTTGATGCTGGCTAAGTGTATTGCATTATACACTATTACCATTTAATGTATCGAAACTAAAAATGCAATAAATAGTATCATTAAAAAGTAGATACTGAGCCTGGAGAGATGGCTCATAAACATATGTCATTCCAGTCCCGGGGGATTTGCACCCTCTTCTGGTCTCCATGGGCACTGCACACACGGTGCACAAACATACATGCAAGAAAGCATCCGTGAAATAAAATGAACTAAAAAATTAAAAATAAATAGACACTATTGAAATTCCTAGACATCAGATATTTGTACAACACATTGTTACCATGGAATCCAGTCTGTATCTCTTGAAAGTTGTTACTTTGTTCCCTGATAGGAAGGAACTGCAGTCAAGGATCTTTCCCAAGATCTACCTGGTTAGTGGCTTATTGGAATTAGCACCAGATGTAAGTGACTTCAAACTGCATGTGATCAGTATGGATATTTTATGGCCTCGTATATCAACTTTGAAAATAAGAATAATTTGGAAATTCATGTTTTCTCATCCCATAAAGCCATGAAACTAGTAAGGGTTTTATTAGTATAAAAACACCTAGATTACAAACAAAAACACACTAAGCTGAGAGGACATAGCCTGCAGCTTATCCCAGTCTGTATTTAAATATGATTTTATCATACATGGAAATTTTTTGTTGTATGTTACTCTTTACAAGCTTATGAACCTGATATTAAATAAAATGGCAGAAATTCTAGTCTCTCACGTCTATCTTGTGCAGAGCCAAAGTGAGGCTCAAACCTGGCATCATGGCACCACATTTAATAGGTTCTCCTGAGCCACAAGAATCTCGGGCTGGCCAGGACTCATGAGGAAGAGAGTTGGAGACCCCCTCAGGATGAGAATGAGGAAAGGAGCTTGCATCTGTGTCTAACCTGACCTAGATATTTCATGTCAGAAATGTTGTCAGGCTTTGGAGCAGCAAATTTAAACGACTTCTCTTTATCCAAGGAGTCCAGGCATTACAGTCTGCAGTTCGATTGATCAAACCTAGTGTTCAAAACAGATGCTCTTGAGGAAGGGGGCTAAAGTTACCCAGACAAGGGGTGGAATAGATTCACACTGTCTACGATAATGATCCTCCCACGTGTTTTGTTTTGTATGTGTTTTTGTTTTAGTTTTGAGGCAGGGTCTTACTGTCTACCCCTGACTGGCCTGGAACTCGCTAAATAGGCCAGAATACAAATTGTTCCTTATGAGTCTCTGTGTCTAGGATTCAAGTGAACCACGAAAAAAAAAAAAAAAAAAAGATGTAGAAAATTACCCAGATAAAATGTAATAAAAGAATAAAAATTTTTGTCCTAAAATATCTGTGTCATGGGACTGGAGAGATGGCTCAGAGGTTAAGAGCACAGGCTGCTCTTCCAGAGGTCCTGAGTTCAATTCCCAGCACCCACATGGTGGCTCACAACCATCTGTAATGAGACCTGGTGCCGTCTTCTGGCCTGCAGGCATACACGCAAGCAGAACACTATGCATAATAAATAAATAAATCTTAAAAAAAAAGAAATTGAGACATTAAAAAAATATCTATGTCATGATGATTAATATTGCTTTTTTTTCTCAATTGGAAAGTTTCACTTTCATTTTTCTTAATTAAGTGTTTTAAAGTCAAAGCCACTGCAGCAATTGGATGCCCTGGGCTCACTTTGTGTTTGCACAAGACATAGAGTTCCTTTGTTTTCTCTATATTCTCATTACCAAACTCAATTTTTAAAAGATTAATGTAAAGCTTAACTATGACAAATACATCTGTATTTTAAAATGTTTGGGGATCAATGGAGAAGAGAGAATGTGTTAATAAGCTTTCATTGTTATGATAAACTGAACATTTTACTCTAAAACGTTTTATTTTCTGTTCTCGTTAAGCCCCATATTTCTCCATATAATTATTAAGTACAAAGAGTCTATTTTCAATTTAAAAAACACAGAAAAATATAAATATAAAAAATAATTATTAGGTGCAAAATGGCAATCTTCATGTATGAGTATTTTTCTTATGATTAATTTTCTTACATTCAACATTTCATTTTCCATGAAATATTATTCTTTCAAAGCTTAACACTTCATCTTCCTCTTTGACCAGAATTCTAGGATAGTCACAATTAACCAAAAGGTAGTTAAGACAAAAAACAAAACAAACAAAATCCCTGAACTCATGTGGGTTTCCAAAGCTGGGAAATGATGACCGTGATGCCCCATCTCATCCTTACTGTAAAATCAAAAATCCTTCTGTGACGACAGAGGTTACCCTACATCAGTTCATTTTTCCTCTGAGATTATTTTCCTGACTTTTTTATTGCTCACATCTTTTGGTACCAAGACAGGAGCTGAGCAGCAACCTGCAGCCAAGATGTGGGGAGTTTACCAAATTTCCCAGAATCCTTGGTTTCCTCTCTACTTAATCCATAAGAAGTTAAAATGCCCTTCTTCACATAACTGCTTCACCCTGGAACAAAAATCTTTTTCCTTACAGGGAGACTATGGAGAGATAGATGGGGAAAATGCAAGTTGCGTATTTAAATTTTTATTTTGTGTGAATATCATGGAGATACTTCCTCAGCCAAAGGAGAAGAAAGCTGGGTGAGACCTAGGCACATTCAGTTGTAATTATTTTTTTAAAGTAGCATTGGGCTGCTGATCAGGCACATGCTCTTGGCACATGCTCTCTTTGTGTGTACAGTGTGGTCTCGTGAGCCTGTATTGTGCTGCTTATACTTCACTGAATTGACCAGTTTTACATTTCCTTTTACAAACGTTCCGTCCATTTAACATGTCATTATCATCTCTCTGACAACAGCTGGTGTCTCTTACCACTCAGATATGGACTCTGGGTAATAACCACCAGCTGGAAATGTCACAGAATTCTCAATTCGTTGCAGTAGTTGGCAGAGGGAAAAGAAAGGGGGAACCCCTTCATGCTGCTGCTGCTGCTGAATGCAAATAAGATCACTCTGTGCGATACTGAGCTCAAGAAGGAACGAAACTCCCACGTGCATTCCTGCGAGCCAACTTCTGCACCTATCAAACCCAGTCCCAAGAGCAAGGACTGTCACCCACTGGGTTGCCACTTGCTTCTAGAATTAAGACAAACCGTTATTCACTGTCGCCAAACAACAAAATGTTTTCCCCAGATAACAAGTCTCCAATAAGCTAGCTCCTGACACAGCAGCTTCCCCAGTTCTACTACTGAGCAGCTTACTAATGGGTGCGAGTTACTCTATGGCTCCTTGCCCTGAGCATTATTTCAAATGTACACTCTTCCTGCAGTCATGGAGGCACACACTTGTTGTCCCAGCACTCTGGAGGCTTATACAAGATGAACGTGAGAGCAAGGCAGCCTGGTTAAAAATGAGGCCATCATCTCACACGTGAGAAATGACCAAGTGAAGTGTCTCTCTTTCTCTCCATTCACATTCCCAAGACAGGGGGTCTGAGCGCTGATCCTGGCTTTACTCTGAGCCTGGACCACATGGTAAATGTCTAGGCAGTCCAGGCTTAGCTACTTGGGCCAGACATCAGTCCACAGATGAATCTGCTGTGTCCAGGATGGACAAGTGGAGCCAGGAACAAGCCCGAGGTGGTCCTCATGCCAGGAAACTTCTCTTACAGAGATTTGTAGTTAAAATAGGCAAAGATCAATGTTTTCTAAGGTTCTCAGACTGGGGTGTGTGTGTGTGTGTGTGTGTGTGTGTGTGTGTGCGCGCTCTCTGAGCGTGTGTGTAGTCTCTGCATATGTGGTTTCTATACTTGTGTTTTGTGGTATCTATGTGTGTGTTATCTATGTAAGTGTCTGTTTTTTTATTGTGCTATGTGCGTATCTGAGTATCTGTCCGTGTGCTAGGTGCTGTGTATATGCGAGCTGTGTGTGTGCTCTCTGTGTGTGATATCCATATGTGTGTAGTGTTTGTGTGTGTTGTCCGTGTGTGCTATTTAAAATGCCGACTGGTTATTGGCATTCCGTACAGAGATACTGCTATGTGCACACACACGTGTGAGAGCTTCAGGCCTCTTCTTCCTCCACCAACAGAAAGCTGTGCTGCATCTCTTCCCAGCCCTCACCACAGGGCCGCTGTCGAACACTAAATATTTATTCTCTGCCAAAACTTTGTTCTTGTATGAATTCCCTCTGACCTTTTGCCTCAGTCCAAACCAACCTTCTTTGATCTCAGCCTTCTTTATTCAGAAGCAGGTAGCAACCTTGTTTGTTTATTCCCGGAGCTCCCTTGTAGTACCCTGGCATCTCAACGCCCCCATCAACCCTTTGGGACACCGGGATCAGCCAGATGTTATTCCTGCCTACCAGGGCGGCCGCCTGGCTGCGTGACCCGGGGCAGGTTATGTAAGGTCTCTGATCTTTGGCGAATGAATGAGGTTCATGGCATTGATTCACTGCTCCTTAGAATTGCTGCGAAGTACCCCCAGGGTGCCTGGAACACAGGAAGTTCACAGTTTTTTGTAGTCATCTGCCCAGCAGCTGTCTATCTTACCAGGACACCAGCTCCTTAGTAAGGTCTCTTCTTGTGCCACAGACATTGTTTGAACTCTTCCATCAAGATATTCTTTCCTACCCGACCCCCACCATTATATGCAACCCTCTCTGCCCTCCATTCATAGGTGCTAACTTTGGTTTGTTTTTTTTGTTTGTTTGTTTGTTTTTTTAAGCTCCAGTTTTATTCAATCCTTAGTTTCTACCCTTTTCTCCTGGTATAACCATCAAAAAAGATAGCTTTAGCTCACTGTCCTAGTTAGCCAATAACTATCAACTTGATACAACCTAGCATCACCTGAAAAACAGTTTCAGTTAAAGAATTGTCTTTATCAGGTTGGTCTGTGGGCATGCCAGTAAGGGACTGTCTTGATTGTCTTAATGGATGCAGAAGGGCACAGCCTACTGTGAGTGGCACCATCCCCTGATCAGGGCATCTTAGGCTGTATAAGAAAACTGACAGGGCATGAGCCTGAGAGAGAGCCAGCAAATTACGTTTCTTCATGGTTTCTGCTTCAGTTTGCTGACTGAGTACCTGCCCTGACTTCCCTCAACAACGGACTGTAACCCAAACGTATAAGACAAATAAAGAGAAAAGCATTGACCTTGGGCCTTCACATACACATGCATGTCGCGCAAGCCTGCACACAAATATATATACCCCCCACACGAAGACTCCCTTAACAGTTCTAATTCATTAACACGGTCATTCTTCTGACTACTCTCATGTGCATACTCTGTGCTAATTTGAAATTTAACAGAAAATGAATGAGGAGAGAAGGAAGCCACAGCAGGATAAAAGATAAAGTCCAGGGGAGTTCAGGACGGTGCTACCACTGACAGGTGGGCGCTAAATCTACCCTTATTTTCCAATAGCTGGACCTTGGAAGTAATTCTTAGAGTCAATATTTCTTTTCCTCTTTTATATTGGCGTGGCCAAAAACGTCACCATTCTGTTTATTTAAGTTCCAGTGGGATGTCTGGGAACGCAGCAAAGTTTTACTACCAAAATTACGAGACCCAGCAACTCAGTTTTCTCAAGTTGGGCTTCCTTCTTTCTACAAGTAGGGATGATCATCGTGTCTTTTCCTGAAAATTCGGTGAGGGAAAACCTGTATCCGACATAGTTCTTAAAGTACTGTAGGCGCTCCATAACAGATTTGGTTTACTTAATAAACAATGTGGATGGAGTGTGTGAGGGTATGGAGGGCGGTTCTCTTTCCCTATCTACCCCAAACAAAACCAATTTGTAATATGTGAGTATGTGTGCATGTGCATGTGGTATTTGTATGCTCTATGAAGAGAACAGGATTTTTTGCCCTTATTGAAGCAAGTTTGAGGTCTGTCCCAGGCAACATGCCCTGACCAATTCCTTCACTTCTCCCTGGTATCACAGCTCTGACAGGGACACCAGGAACCCTCAGGGATCTGAAGGCTCTGCTGTGAAGAATGTGACCAGTCATGGGTATGGACAGGATGAGAACCATTTGAAATCTCACACAGCCATCACTGAATGGCAGAGACCGGTCTCTCATGCTGAGTTAGAGAACGAAGCACCTTGACTTCTAGGGAGCTATTGATTACAACGGCCCAGCTGAAGGAGACCAGCAGGGGGATGAACTGCCACCCCCTTTATTTTCTTTAGCAGTTCATAACTCATTAATGTCTTCATTTGCATGGTCTATTAGAGGCTAGTTGTGCTCTAATTACAGGCTATTTGAATATTACATTCAGATTCTAATTACAGGATTTAGGGACAGCTCATTTATTTCCAAGTGGTAGATTGCAGTTGAAGGAGAAAGAAATGTGCAGGCTATTCAGGGGCTCTGGACACTGGAGGGTCCCAGAGTAGAC
>CABHPP010130064.1:4635-18872 GCA_902168425.1 Peromyscus attwateri | reverse complement strand
CTCCCTCCTCCCGCCCCGCCCCCCTCCCCCCGACCCACCCCCCATTTTCATCTCCTCCAGGGCAAAGACTCCCCCGAGGATTGAGATCGACCTGGTGGACTCAGCCCAGGCAGGTCTAGTCCCCTCCTCCCAGGCTGAGCCAAGGGTCTCTACTAAGCCCCAGGTTTCAAACAGCCAATTCATGTACTGAGTACTGAGGTAACCCAGACTCAGAAAGACAAACATGGTATGTACCCACTCATAGGAGAATACTAGTTGTGGAACAAGGATGACTGGACAGCTACTCACAACACCAGGGAGGCTACCTGGATAACAGGACCCCAAAAAAGACATGGGGATCGCCCAATGACAGAGAAATGGATGAGATCTACATGAACAGTCTGGACGTGAGTGGGCATCTCTCTTTTCTTTTACTCTCCTTTGAGAAACCCACACCAACACTCTCAGTTGTGATTTTTTCTTATCTTTCTTCTGTTTTTAATAAAAATTTAATAAAAATGTCCAATATTTCCCTTCTCATAAGGGCATAAGTTCATTTGAGCAAGAGAAAGCTTGAACCCACATATCTCGTATTAACTGTTTTCTACAAATGCATAAAAAGTAAGATCATATTCATTGGTACTGGGGGTTTGGACTTCAACCTGAATTTTTGGAAAGAAAAGGCACTCAATTCTGTCTACAGTATTCTTCTATTTATTCCCCTCAAATTTATGTCCTTTACTTGGGCAAAACAGACGCATCCCATCCCAGCATGTGCCAAAGCTTTACCCAAACCTCTATCAACTGCAAGTATAACATATTGCTTAAATAGCACTTCAGACAGCCCCGTGCTTTAATATCTAAATCAGGCGTGTGTGAGAATATGAGTACATGTTTCCTGGGATGCCAACTTCTTCATTCAAAGGTCTTTGAAATGGCAAAACATGCTATCCTTCTCGAAAACAAAATGGTAAAGCAGGCATAGGCTAGTCATTCCCATCCTAAAAGACAGGAAAGGGAGAGATTAAAAGATTGACATCAATGCAAAGTCAGTTCAAAAAAACAAATCTATGACATTTTATCACCTGATATTTGACATCTGTGGCTTGATGCTCTAACCTCTGGGTCTGTCTTGGCCATATCAGTTCCTGTTTCTTAGCCTTCAAAGGTTCTGTTGGTCTTTGTCTCTGGGGCTTTGGAGTAAGTCCTTTATTCTTCATGCAAGAAGGTGATGGCCTTGCTCTGCCAAGAAAAGAAGCTGAAGCCCTACTGATCTATCAGACATTGGATATCAATGTCAGTTTCAGACATCAGTTTCAGACATCAGTTTCCCTTTCTATGAAGGAGAACACGTGGCTTGAGCTGAGAACTCATGGAAGGCTTTTCTTTCTGTCTTGCCTATAAAATTTCAAAAGTCGGTCAGCTTTTCATTCTACTCTGTCTTTGCAACTTTCCTAATGAGGCAGTTGATAGGTTAGCATAGCTGTTTTTGTGCTTTGCAATATGAACAGATGTAAAATTCTATACATATTTCCCAAATTTCACATTCATTTTAGTCTAATAGTTCCTCCCTCAAGTTATCTTATCTGCTGCCTTCTACCACAAGTAGAAAAGAGAAATCAGGCCCCACTTTCCACCATTTGTTTGGAAATATCCTCGGATAAATAAACACATATACCTCTTACAAGTGATTCTTTCTACACAAAAGCAAAATGCAGTTTTGTCAAATTCTCTTCCACTTTAGAAGAACCACCCTTCCTTCAGTTTCCAATAGCATCTCTCATTGTCTTCTGATATGTACTGAAGTATTCTTCCATGTGCACATACGATGGTTACTATTAACTGCCAACTTTACAGCATTTAGAATCACCTGAGAGGTGGGTTTCTGGGCAGATCAATGGGGGATTATCTTGATCATGTTAATTAAGTGAGGAGATCCATTTTAACTGAGGGTGGGGCCGTTCCCTGAGCAGGGGTCCCAGACTATATAAAATGGAGAAAGTCAGTGGAGCAGTATGCATGCATTCATCTCTGCCTGCTTCTTGACTGCAGACACAGTGTAACCATTTCCCTCAAGCTCCTGCTGCTGAGACTTTCCTGCCACAATAGACTGTACTTTTGAACTGCTAGCCAGCCAGAACCAACCGTTTCTCCCTTAAGTTTCTTTGGTCAGAGTATTTAATCACAGCAACTGAGACTGCATATTTCCAATAGTCTCTTCAAGAAAGCTGAGAATTTTTTATGTTATAATTTTCTTTTTTTATTATTAAGAAATTTTCTATTCATTTTACATACCAACCACAGACCTCCCCCTTTCCTCCCTCCTCCTGCCCCAAGTCTTCCCCTCAACACACCCTCCCATTCTCACCTCCTCCAAGGCAAGGCCTCCCATGGGGAGTCAGCAGAGCCTGGTACATTCAGTTGAGGCAGGTCCAAGCCCCTCCCACTGCACCAAGGCTGTATAAGGTATCCCACCATAGGCACTGAGCTCCAAAAAGCCAGCTCACACACCAGGGATGGATCTTGATTCCACTGCCAGGGAGCCCCTTAAGCAGGTCAAGCTAAACAACTAGTCTCGCCTATGCCGATGGCCTAGTCTAGTCCTATGGAGGCTCCACAGCTATTGGTCCACAGTTTATGAGTTCCCACTAGTTTAGTTTGGTTGTCTCTGTACTTTTCCCCATCATGATCTTGATGCACCTTGCTCATAGAATCTCTCTTCCCTCTCTTCGACTGGACTCCTGGAGTATGGCCTAGTGCTTGGCTGTGGATCTCTGCATCTGCTTCCATCAGTTACTGGATAAAGGCTTTATGATGACAGTTAGGGTATACACCAATCTGATTACTGGAGTAGGCTCGTTCAGGCTCCTTCTCCACTGTTGCTAGTAGTCTAAGGTGGGGTCATCCTTATGGATTTCTGGGAGCTTCCCTAGGACCCTGTTTCTCCCTATTCCCATGATGTCTCCTTTTATCATGGTATCTCTTTCCTTTCTCTCCTACTCCATCCCTGTTCCAGCTCAACCACACCATTCCATTTTGATCACATATTCCAAAACCTTTTTATCCTCTAAACATTGCAAGATTCCAAAGCCACTTCTAGAGATTTTAGGTATTTATTATAGCAGCACATCACTTTTTACCTACAAGAGAATTCTTATTGCTTTCTTATTGACACTGTATCTGTGAGTCTGTGTCTTCTTCCTTTTCCCCAGTATCTAAGCAATATATTTTAAAACTTTATTTCTATTATTTATGATTGGCATTCTCAAAGTTGTATGAATTCTTGCTTATATTGCTTTCTTTGCAATATATCTTGTGCAAATCCATGTCTTTGTTATTATTAGAAAGGTATATCAAACCTACTTCTCTACTCTCATGTACTCAGATCCTCCTTCAGATGTCCTGTCATTTCATCTTCAAGATATAAATTAAGTCATTTTTTATTAAGAGATTTTCTATTCATTTTACATATCAACCACAGATTCCCCTGTCCTCATTCCTCCCACCCCCCCAGTTTTCCCCCCCTACCCACTCCTCATTCCCACCTCTTCCAAGGCAAGGTCTCCCATGGGGAGTCAGAAGAGCCTGGTACATTCAGTTGAGGCAGGTCCAAGCCCCTCCTCCCTGCACCAAGGCTGCGCAAAGTGTCTCACTATAGACACTAGGTTCCAAAAAGCTGGCTCATGCACTAGGGACAGATCCCAATACCACTGCCTGGGGGACCCCTAAACAGTTCAATCTAAACAACTGTCTCACTTATCCAGAGGGCCTAGTCCAGTATCATGGGGGCTCCTCAGCTATTAGTCCATAGTTCATGTGTTTCCACTAGTTTGGCTAGTTGTCTCTGTACTTTTTCCAGTCATGGTCTTGATATCTCTTGCTCATAGAATCCCTCCTCTCTCTCATTGATTGAACTCCTGGAGCTCCACCTGGGACCTGGCAGTGGATCTCTGCATCTGCTTCCATCAGTCACTGGATGAAGGTTCTATGATGACAGTTAGGATATTCAGCCATCCAATCACCAGAGTAGGTAAGCTCAGGCACCCTCTCGACCATTGCTGATAGTCTATGGTGGAGTCATCCCTGTGGATTCCTGGGAACCTCCCTAGCACTCTGCTTCTCCCTATTCCCATGGTGCCTTCATGTATCATGGTATCTCTTTCCTTGTTCTCCCACTCTGTTCCTGTTCCAGCTCGAACCTCCTGTTCCCCTAAGTCATTTTTAAGGCTTTACTTCTGTTCTTATTTTTGCCATATTGATAAGGTAATAAATCTAGATGAACTTATTTATTCAAACTAAAATCTTGGGAATTGGTTTAGATTCCCTTGTATTTCTTCTTTTTCTCTAATGCTATAAACCCAATACTCATTAGTAGAGTAGATTTTAAGTTCTTTGTGGTTTCTTTATAAGGAGTATTTTGTCATTTCCACCCACATGCTGGTTGGTTTTTGTCAACTTGACATGAACTTAGACATATCTGGGCAGAGGGAATCTCAACTGAGAAAATACATCCATAAGATTGGCCTCTAGGCGAGAATGTAGGTCATTTACTTTATTAATGATTGACGTGGGAAGGCCCCGCTCACTGTGGGCAGTGCCTCCCCTGGGAAGATGGTCATGAATGATGTAAGAAAGCAGGGTGAGCAAGGCATGAGGAGCAACCCAGGAGGCAGCATTCCTCCAATGCTTCTGCTTCTGTTCCTGCCCTGGCTTCTCTCAACGGACTGTGACTCTGGATGTGTGTGTGTGTGTGTCAAATGAAGCTTTTCCTCCCCAAATTGTTTTTGGTGATGGGGTTTTATCACACCAGTAAAAACCCAACTAACAGTCCAGTGCTACTTCCACAGACCAATTCCTCTTGCTTCTCTTGTGGATTCCATGAGAGGCTCACCATGGAACACTTGGATTTTGGTTTACGCTTGCCCCGTTCTCTATTGTGGTTTTTCTAAAAATAAACCAGAGAAAACATTTTGGAAGTGAGTATCCAGGTTGTTCAGCACGTGGCCACTTGTTGAGTCTTTATCTTCATCACGTACTGTCTGGCATTGTTCTTTAACTGTTTGAAACTACTGACAATACTGAGATGGTTAATGTCAACTGTCAACTTAGCAGGATCTAGAATCATGTAGGGAACAAACTTTTAGGAATATCTCTGAGGAGCTTTCCAGACTGTGTTGATGTGGGAAGACCTACCCTAAACGTAGGTGGTATCATCCATTCTACAAGCCGGGGTTCTGGTCTTAATACAAAGAAGAAGGTAACTGAGTAGTAGCATTGGTCTGCTTCATGACTAGGGGTACAATTTGTCCACTTGTCTCACACACCTGCTGCCGTGACTTCCCAGCTGTTATGGACTGTACTGTCCAACTGTCAGCTGAAATAGAATTGTTCCTTCTCAAGATGCTTCCCAAATATGCTGTTGTTTGACAGATAATGCACTCATAATTCTGGAGCTTCTCGGAAGATTCTTTTCACCGCCATTTCTACATTACTTGATATTTAAATATAATTTCACTTGTTCTGTTTCAAAGGGAAGTTTACAGGACATCCCAGTTCATTATAATGTCCTGTTTATTTCAGCTTTGCACTTTCCACACCAGCATGTATTTATTAATTTACCTGTTTCTCTTCCCGTATAAGCTATAAGACATTTATTTTTATAAGGATGGGCAGCATAGAGTCTAGAATAAATATTTTAATTGAATTACTATGTGCTTAGCATACCATCTCTTGTTTCAAACATAAAACTCATAGCCTTCAATTGATACTGAATTAAGAACACTTTTGGTTTATCCAACAATGACCTTTAAGTAATGAGTGTTATTTCATTGTGTTTGTCATTTGTGGATGAAATTCACATTCTATTGCAAATAATTTTGGAAGTTAGTTTGTATCTTAAATCATATGGGATGACATTGTTTTATGTTTTGTTTAAGAAAACACATTAGCATTCTTCATGGTAGAAGTAATGTACTGGTTTACTCTGGTCCTTATCCCTCTCTCAGAAGGCCTGGGGAGACCTGCTACCTTCACTAGACTTACAGAAAACCATGTTAGACTTTATTTTAAACCTAGATGTGTTCATTTAATGCTCTTTCATTTTTCTTTGTACTTCCTAGAATGGTATTATAATTTAGTTTCTGTTGCTGAGATAAACACGATGACCAGAGGCAACTTGGGGAGGAAGGGATCTATTCCAGCTTACAGTCTACAGTCCACCATCCAGGGAAGCCAAGGTAGGAACTCAAGACAGGAGCCTGGAGACAGGAACTGAAGTAGGGACCATGAAGGAATCAAACTGGCTTGCTCCTAGGTTCACATTCAGCTGTCTTTTTATACATTCAGGCCTACCTACTCGGGAATGGTACCATTCACAGTGGACTGGGTGCTCTTACACAAACTAGCAATCAAGAAAGTGCCCCACAGACACGCCCACAGACCAATCTGATACAGGCTGAAGAGGTTCCCTCTTCCCGGGTGTGGCAAGTTGACAGCCAAGATTGGCCATCACAAACAGAAAATTTACACTTTTATACACACACACATTGAATGTTGCACTCAAATACTCTATGCATCTTTGTAACAAACTGAATTAAATATGAAAATAAACTTTTGTATCTCTATAGATTATAATAAAATTAGCATATAATTAAAGTCTTTGAAATTTGTAATTGCCTACACTAGAACCTGGAGTGATACCTTAGACTTCTTGCATTTTCCTCTTTTTTCTTACACCAATAAAATTTAACATTCTTAATAGTTTTAATATAATGCATAATATAATTTTTCTTATTTTACTTCCAGTGGTGGTGTCTTATTTTATGAATTTTTTATTATTTCTCCTGTGTGTCCTATGACCGACTCATCATATATCACTTGATTTTGGTCAGCATTCTTCACGTTACTAGGTGGCTCTCACAGCTACTTACACAGTTAGGGGAAAATCTGCAGATGTCTTCAAAAGTTCGCCTTGTCAGTTTTACCGATGGAGACATCACCCATTCTTGTGTATATTTTCTCTACTAAAGTTCAGGAAAAGAGATGTGATTCATGTAATACTCCTGGTTTGTACTTCAATGACTTTAAAACGGACCTTTTATATTCAATTGGCTGAGAAAATTTTGCTGTTTCAGAAAAGCACAAAATTATATTATGCTGGTTGAGAATATAAGAATTAAATCATTGGGAAATGTGGTTGTTTTTTAGAACCATTGAATGAATCATCCGTGGAAGTGAGAGTGTAATCATTTCCTCAGAGGTTTCAGCTACAAAGAAACAATTATTGATGTTATTTTATAATAATCTTTCATCAAAGAATACAGTATAAAAGAGAATCTGGAGTTATTTCTTCCTTGATCATTTTTGTTTCCTTTTGACTTGTGAATCACTTCCTAAGTTTATATCATGTGGAATGAATTATCATTCATATAGTTATTTCTCTCTCTGCTAAACATGTGTGGGAGGCAAAGATATGCACAGCTAAGGTGACAAAAACAGTGAGATCTCAGAAAAATTGGCATATGCTTTGAATCTACAACCTTTGTTTCTCTAGTATAGCTTTCCCCCCTTTTCAAAGGAGGACACCACAAATGCTTGAGTATTTGATGGATAAAATCATAGATTTCTTACAGACTTTAACTGAAAGGAGGTTTTGCTCCACTGAGTCCTTCAAAAACTTGTGATTTCCCATTTTATTTAGTCTAGTGTTAGTAACTTGTGCGACTTGGGCTTTGATGAGACTTACCTATAGAGTTTCTGTAACTATACTCTCTTCTTAGAGATCTTAGTATGTTTTCTGTTGCCATCATGAAATATCAGAGGATGAGTACTTTATACAGAAGAGAGGTTTATTGAGTCACAGTTTTGGCAGCTCCATCTGTGAAGCTTTTGTAGAGGGTCTTTTGTCTGCATCCCAGCATCCCAGCTGGCATCAGAGTGGGGGTATGAGCAAGAGGGAGACAGTACTTGGCTAGAGAGGAAGCAAGAGCAATTCAAGGAAGTTTCTAAGAGCTCTTGTAGCAACTTTTTTTTTTCTGGAAGTGACTGATGACCTTAAAAAAAACTGTTATCATTGTCACACATATATAAAAAAAAAAATCTCAGGCAGAGCCAGGCAGATCTCTGTGAGTTCGAGGCCAGCCTGGTCTACAAAGCGAGTTCCAGGACAGGCTCCAAAGCTACAGAGAAACCCTGTCTTGAAAAACCAAAACAAAAAACAAAAAACAAACAACAACAACAATAACAACAAAAACAACCCCCCCCAAAAAAAACCCAAAAAAACTCACCTTTCCTTACAATACAGGATAGAAATACTCTTCTAACATCAGAGCAAACAAGGGCTTCGAGAAATCTGTATTGAACACTAGGGTAGCAAGGGGAGGAAGATGCCACTAAAAACATGTATGAAACACAGGATGAAAGCGTGGATTCTCCTGCCATGTTTGAGCAAGTTCTGTGTTGAAGGTGGTATCTAGGTGGGTTTTAAATGGGTGAATGGCAGCTCTACTGCTGTTCACAGATGTCACAGAGTGAAGCATTGAATGGTAAGCAGTGTGTAAAGAGACTGAATGCAATGATTCCCTGAATTATTCCCCCTGTAAAGACCAAATGTCCTCAAAGGAACAATGCCCAATGGGGGTAAATATGTCGTTAATAAGGTAGAAGTTGATACAATACAAAATAACTTACTAATATACATCAAAAATAATAATTTAGAAAGTTCTCCTTCTGTAATTTCATTGCTAGTGACACCTAATAACTTCGTACAGAAATTTACAAAAAGTTACACACATTGTAAACTTATTTTGAGGGTAAAGACATTAAAGGTATAACTGTAAAATAATTTTGAAATATCAATAAAATTTATGTCATATTTCAAAGATGGGTTTTTCTCTTTATGAAGAGCATGTTTTAAAGAGTGTTAGTGACATGGGATGTATTAAAATATTAAGTTAAACACACACACACACACACACACACACACACACACACATATATATATATGTACAATTGAATTTTTGATATTGAGAAAGAAGAGAATTGAGAAAAACATTCTTTGAATCTGAGTAATTGAAATAAAAATATATTTTTGGGTGATTCAATAAAAATCTCACAGAAGGGATAGTTTTATTTAGGAATTGATAGTCTTGAATATCAAGCTCATTTAATTGGTGACTTTTTTTTCTTTATTAAGAAATTTTCTACTCACTCCACATACCATCCACAGATCCCCCCTCCTTCTTCCTCCCATCCCCCATCCCTCTTTCCCAAGCCACCCCACATCCCCACATTGCCCAAATCAAGGTCTCCCATGGGGAGTCAGCAGAGCCTGGCACACTGAGCCTAGGCAGACCCAGGCTCCTTCCACTGCACCAAGGCTGTGCAAGGTGTCACATGACAGGCACCAGATTCCCAGAAGCCTGCCCATAGACCAGGGGCAGATCCTGATCCCCCTGCCTGGGTGCCCTCCAGACAGTTCGAGCCAAACAACCATCTTCTGTATCCAGAGGGCCTAGTCCAGTCCCATGGGGGCTCCACAGCCACCAGTCCACAGTTCATGGGCTTCCACTGGTGTGGCCGGTCATCTCTGCACGTCCTCCCATCATGATCTTGACATCCCTCGCCTGCAGAATCCCTCCTCTCTCTCATCAATTGGATTCCCGGAGCTCAGCCCGGTGCCTGGCCGTGGATCTCTGCATCAATCAGGTGACATTTTAATGATATTGACATATTACTGCTGATATTCTTTGAGGAATATCACAGAATAATTAACAAAAATAAGGCAGTACATACTTAGCCTTAAATTAGTGCTCTGTTTTCAGAAAGTTATGCTTTGTATATAACCAATCAACCAACAAATATATAATCTTTTAATTGTTTTACTGTTCCTGGATAGTGATAATGAACATAGGCTTTGGACACTGAGAGGCCAAGGTTAAACTGAGGAATCTCACTCTATTTCTGGTACTGTCTTCTTTTAGGTTTCGTCTTGTGCTCAATAAATTAGTGATGATCATATTAACTCACATATCTTTTGTATTAAAAGTCTACTGCATAGTGTACACTAAGTATAGAATGGCCAAGCACACAAGTATAGAAAATGAATCTTATAAAAATAGAAGTTGAATTCACTGAGCATTTTGTATGTACTAAAAGGTTTTCAAGCATGACATTTATAACCCTTAACTCACTCTTGTGTCATAAGCATCCTTTGTGATGATGTCATTTACATTCCAATTTTTGAGCCAAGAGCTGAGGCATAAGGAGATTAGATAAATGGTTGAATTCTCACATAATGTCCATAATATAACAAGGGGCAGAATTATACCCAACATTAGGTATAGGAGTCTAGTGCATTAGAAATTTTATCATACTATCTAATAAAATAAATAAACAATCAATAAAACAGTTCACTAATAGTTTAAATGAGAAGCTGGATTTGCAACAGAGTAAAAGTAAATGCAATGTTCTTTCCTTCTTTTACCAGCCCATCTGCAAGAGGAAAATTATACCAGACAAAGCAAAAGGCAAAACAAAAAAAAACTTTTATTTTTAAAAACCAAACAAGGGCATTATTAAGTTAAAATTGATAGCCCAAATATATGATATTGCTCTCCTTTCTCTGAAACAAGTGGGAAAAAGGACAATAAAGGTTTTAATAGAATCTGTGGATGACATCAATTCCAGAGAGTAGTCAGTGTGACTCATGCAATGCAATATTGTATGATGACCGAGCGAGTGGCTGCCAAATGGGAGCAACTGGTAAAGCTCAGAATTTTCCTAGAAAGTGGAATGATCAAAGGAGTCAACACACAGTGTTCCTGGCCCCATTTTTAACAGCAAAAGTTGTAGGAAGAGTGAATGAAATGCAAAGATGGGCATTTAGGCTATTGTAGACTAATTTGCATTAGATATAGTTCTGAACATTTTGGATTTTCTGACCTTAGAAAGACATAAAAATTCAAGGGAGAAATTATTAAATAGAAACTAATAGATGAGTGATTCATTTTTAAACATGAATTTCATAACGTACACGGAGATCATTCATCAAAATAGTCAGTAGTAATAGAACTTCCCATTGCCAAGGGCAGAACATGAGCTTCAACTTTATTCTGTATTGGTAAGTAGATTACTTATGCCAACCCCTTCTTTCAAAATATAAGTATAAAATGAAATAATTGTAATGGTTTATCATGACTATGGACTTTACCAGATCAAGAGATAACTGGTAAAGCACATATCTAGATATGTCTGTGAGGGTGTGCCCAGAAAATGTTGATGCATGGGTTATGGAATTGAGCTTGAAAGACTCATACTAAAGAAGAGTGTCACTCTTTAATGGGCTGGGAGTTTAATGGAGCAGCAAGGACTTGGGTCTTATAGCAGTGATAAATTTTTGCTGGAAGTTAGATAGACAGACAAAAAGCAAAGACTATCTTTGGATTCAGGGTATAGCTAGCAAAAGGAGGACTGAAGAAACACTGAATTATGGATGAAACCATGATCTAGACCTGGTTAGGCTCCACTGTGCTGATTCTGTACAATCTTTTCATTATTAATATTTCTAAATACACACACACCATAGTTTTACACACACACACACACACACACACACACACACACACACACAAATACACAAACAAAAACACATACACCATAATCATACATTACATGGTTTCAACTGTCTTTGTGTAAGAAATTTTCATGTCCAACTTGTACCCAAATGCCCATAATGTCTAAGAATATTTCTTAGATCATAATCTATAGTCATTAGCTAATTTAATTGTATTACCAATATAATTTTGATTGACTTTCAAATATAACTAATTTTGAAAAAAGTATTATATCCAAATTGGAAAGGAAGAAATCAAACTATCACTATTTGCAGATGACATGATAGTATACCTAAGTGACCCCAAAAATTTGAACAAGGAACTCATACAGCTTATAAACACCTTCAGCAATGTAGCAGGATACAAGATTAACTCAAAAAAATCAGTAGCCCTCCTATATACAAATGACAAATGGGCTGAGAAAGAAATCAGAGATACATCACCCTTTACAATAGCCAGAACTGATATAAAATACCTTGGGGTAACTCTAACTAAACAAGTGAAGGACCAGTATGACAAGAATTTTAAGTCCCTGAAGAAAGAAATTGAAGAAGATGTCAGAAAATGGAAAGATCTCCCATGCTCATGGACAGGTAGGATTAACATAGTAAAAAGGGCAATCTTACCAAAAGCAATCTACAGATTCAATGCAATACTCATCAAAATCCCAACACAATTCTTCACAGACCTGGAAAGAACAATACTCAACTTCATATGGAAAAACAAAAAACCTAGGATAGCCAAAAGAATCCTGTACAATAAAACAACCTCTGGAGGCATCATGATCCCTGACCTCAAGCTCTACCATAGAGCTACAGTAATAAAAACAGCTTGGTACTGGCATAAAAACCAACACATGGAGGAATGGAATCGAACTGAAGACCCGAACATTAATCCACACACCTATGAACATGTGGTTTTCGACAAAGAAACCAAAACTGTACAATGGAAAAAAGAAAGCATCTTCAACAAATGGTGCTGGCATAACTGGATGTCAACATGTAGAAGATTGCAAATAGATCCATATCTATCATGGTGCACAAAACTTAAGTTCAAGTGGAGCAAAGACCTCAACATAAATCCGGTTACTCTGAACCTGATAGAAGAGAAAGTAGGAAGTAGTCTTGAACACATTGGCACTGGAGATCACTTCCTAAATATAACACCAGTAGCACAGACACTGAGAGAAACAATCAATGGGACCTCTTGAAACTGGTAAGTTTTATAGGGCAAAGGACATGGTCAACAAGACAAAATGACAGCCTACAGAATGGGAAAAGATCTTCACCAACCCCACATCTGACAGAGGGCTGATATCCAAAACATATAAAGAACTCAAGAAATTAGACATCAAAATACCCAAAAGTCCAGTTAAAAAATGGGCTATAGAGCTAAACAGAGAATTCTCAACAGAAGAAACTCAAATGGCTGAAAGACATTTAAGGAATTGCTCAACATCTTTAGTCATCAGGGAAATACAAATCAAAACAACTATGAGATACCATCTTACACCCCTGTAAGAATGGCTAAGATAAAAAACACTGAAGACAGCTTATGTTGGAGAGGATGTGGAGCAAGGGGAACACTCCTCCACTGTTGGTGGGAATGCAAACTTGTACAGCCACTTTGGAAATCAATATGGTGCTTTCTTAGAAAATTGAGAATCAACCTCCCTCAAGACCCAGCTATACCACTCGGGCATATACCCAAGGAATGCTCAATCATACCACGAGGACACATGCTCAACTATGTTCATAGCAGCATTATTTGTAATAGCCAGAACCTGGAAACAACCTAGATGCCCTTCAACTGAAGAATGGATAAATAAAATGTGGTACATATGCACAATGGAGTACTACTCAGTAGAGAAAAACAATAACATCATGAGGTTTGCAGGCAAATGGATGGAACTAGAAAAAATCATCCTGAGTGAGGTTACCCAGACTCAGAAAGACAAACATGGTATGTTCTCACTCATAAGTGGTTACTAGATGTAAAGCAAAGGATAACCAGACTGCAACTCACAATTCCAGGGAGGCTACCTAGTAAAGAGAACCCTAAGAAAGACACAGGGATCACCCAATGACAGAGAAATGGATGAGATCTACATGAGCAAATTGGGAGTGAGGGGGGTTAATGGAGAGCAAGGGTCGGGGGAAAGAGAGCTTAGGGGAGCGGGAGGTCCCAGCTGGATCAGGAGCAGAGTGGGAGGATGTGGAGGGAGATACCATGATGAATGTAGACCCCAGGGGAATAAGAAGAAGCAGAGTGCTAGAGAGGTCCCCAGAAATCCACAAAGATACCTCCACAATAGACTATTGGCAATGGTCGAGAGAGTGCCTGAGCTGACCTACTCTGGTGATCAGAAGGCTGAACACCCTAACTGTCATGATAGAACTCTCATCCAGTGTCTGATGGAAGCGGATTCAGAGATCCACGGCTAAGCCCCAGGTGGAGCTCGGGAGTCCAATGGGCAAGAGAGAGGAGGGACTGTACGAGCGAGAGATAATGAGACCATGATTGGAAAAAGCACAGGAACAAATAACCAAACTAGTGGAAATGCATGAACTGTGAACCAATGACTGAGGAGCCCCCATGGAACTGGAGCAGGCCCTCTGGATAATTGAGACAGTTGATTAGCTTGAA
>CABHPP010130063.1:0-23343 GCA_902168425.1 Peromyscus attwateri | reverse complement strand
ATAGGGAAATAAACTACACACTGAATAACCACTCATACATGATTCCACTCAGATGAAGTATCTAAAATAGTCAAGTAGATAGAGGCAGAAGGTAGATCAACATTTATAAGAGAGGGGAGCTGGAAAATGAGGGTGACTATTTAATAAGTTCAGAGTTTGAATTTGAGATGAAGAAGAAAATCATGGTGATTATCTAACAATAAGTGTGTTTCATGCACCTGACCCATACTCAAGATGGTAAATGTTACCTTATGACATAGATAAGTAGGATATATGCTGTAGTGAGGAGGATCCAGGAACAGAAGTACTTTATCAGAGCATTATAGTATTAGTTTGACATTAACATTGTCTAGCTGTGCTACTGATTTTTTTTAACCTTCATGTATTTCATATTGCTGATATATCAGCGATCCAATATTTAGTGCATGAATTGTTTTTTGTAGGTATTATGTGTGTGTGTTTATGTATTTTGTATATAGGTAATAATTTAACTTATACCATGCCAAAAAGAATTCTGTGTCTGCCTGTTTTTTGTCCCTGTGATAAAATACTGATAATAAACAAGGAAATAAGGGGTATTCTGGTTTATGCTTTCAGGATTACAGTGTTCTTTTTGGGGTACAGTGTTTCCAATAACACACACACACACACACACACACACACACACACACACATATATATATATATATATCCATTTCCCTGAAATCATGGTCTCTTCCATAGTGGGGCCACGTTAGTTAATCTTTGTACACCTGGTATTTAGAGTAGGCTTTTGTATAAAAAAGACACTTCATGCTGAAAAGAAAATGAATGCTTTTTATTTATTGTCTTATTTTCAAGATAAATACACATTTCAAACATTGTGTGAGTATAGAAAGTGATAGAACCAATCTTGCCTTTGAATCCCAGTAGTTTGAATGCATCTCTTTGTTTTCTGGATGTCTGCAAGTATGAAGGTAATTATTCTATCAAAGAGCTTATTAGTTGATTACATCCTTTCTTTTGATGAGTACATAGTGGACAGTCCTCCGTAAGAGTGCCTAGCAACCTATCTTATTATTCCCCAAAGGTCCAGCCTTTTAACAAGGTAATTTTTTAGCCAATCTTCACAGTTCATGCTATAAGAACTCCTTTGCACTCAGGAAAAAGAATGATGTCATGTTAGGTTCCTAAGGCAGGAAGACAGAACGCTTACAGAAGGACAATCTCCTTCCATAGAGGAAGTTAAGAGCTGCAGTGCTCAGAGGAACAGAGCATTGAAGACTTGCCTAAAAGGAGATGACAAACACGTTAGGAGAAGAAACTTCAGGTCAGGCTGTTCCAGACAAGAAAAAGATGTACGTTATGGAAACTAAGAGACAGCAGGTTAGGAATTTGACTCCTGATCGTGTCCCTTTCTCCAGAGCAGCAAATAGGTAGGGGGGATTCTTCAGAAATGATGTGGATCAGCTGTTGAAGAAAGGACTGTGAAGAATGAGTCAAAGCAAATGCTGAGAGCTGGGTTAGAAAAGACATGCCACTTTTCTGCTGTGGGACATCTTTCTGTACACTGTGAATTCATGTGGCTCCCACTGGATAATAAATAAAGCTGTTTTGGCCTATGGCAAGAAAGCTTACAACCAGGTAGGAAGTCCAAGTAGAGATATAGAGAGAAGGGTGAAGTTGGGAGAGATGCCGGCTGCTGCTGAAGGAGCAACAAGATGTCAGCAGACTGGTAATGCCACGGCCACATGGCAACATATAGATTTATAGAAATAGGTTAATTTAAGATGAAAGAGCTAGCTAGCAAGAAGCTGAAGCCATAGGCCATACAGTTTGTTATTAATATTAAGCCTCTGGGTGATTATTTTATAAGTGGCTGCGGGACTGTGGGTAGGAGAGATTCGTCCAGACTGCTGGGCAAGGCAGGACTAGAGAAACTTCCATCTACACTTTTCTTACTTTTTGTTAATATTCTTAACTTTTTAGACCTTAATATTTATCCAACAGCCCATCAGTATCTGACTCCCAGATGGGCTAAGGACTGGGCTGAGCAGACTCAATATCTCCAGACACAAAGACTTGATCTTTCAGTTAGGGCCAAGGGACCTCCCTCTGACACCCACAACAGGCATGCCACACGAACAAATGGTTTAAATGTCATTTTATAACCTTCCATCTTCCTATAAACTAGATTGCAATCACATGTAAATATACCAACTTACAGATTTATAGCAAGGTGCTGAGACCAAATAATATCACAGACTTAGAAGAATTTAAAAATCCCAAGCATGGTATAGGAGTGTTTTCTTTTTAAACAATACAGTGTTTATATTTGTCAAATACACAGAAAGCTATAATAGATAATAAATTCACACAATGTGAGTTTGTTTTGAAAATAATTTCCTGCTTTAGCTTTTTTGTATTTTTTATGGTAAATTTTCAGGTGATTCGAAAGAAAATTACCATCTGATTTTAATGGAATTTAGGAGTTTCCAAATGAAAATTTCCCAGAGTAAATGGAAAACAGCCTTTTCTTTAACGTTTTATTTGTTCCATTTATTTTTGCGACTGTTTTTTAATTACAGCATCTCTCCCTTCTCTTTCCTCCCTCCAAACCCTCCCCTTTACTCCTTACCATCCTCCTTCAAATTCATGCTCTCTTTTCTCATCGATTGCTAGGGCATACATGTATGTATATGTGTATTCTTATATGTTCCCAGATGTAAGCTGTTGAGCCCCTATAATGCTGCATGTATGTATGTTTTTAAGACTGGCAGTGGACCATCAGTTGGTGCTCTCATCTCCGGGGAGCACACTTCTGCTCCCAGCTTTCTTCGGCTGCCTATGGTCCTCTGTGTAGGGTTGAAGCCTTATGGGCCTTCCCATGCAGCTTGGCATGTTTGTTGGTGTACTCCTTGATCAGCTCATGTTTGGGTGATCATGTTGGTGAGCCTTGGGGTATAGCTTCTGATGTTACTAGGGGACACAATCTCATAATGAGAATTACCCAGATGAGTCACAGGGCACAGAAATTAAAGGACAATCATAAAGGAGTTTAAAGAAGATATGAAGAAAAAGCACAGTGAAGTCAATGAGAAAGTGTTTGAAGGGAATATAATTTATCAAAAGTTACATTTAATTGAATATGTATGGCTGGATGGATATATGCATGTATGTGTGCCCTGGAGTGATGTGTGTACATAGGCCACGACGTGTATGGAGACCAAACAACATAGAAGAGTTACTCCCAACCTTCTGCCATGTAGATCCCGGGGATTAACCAGGTCTTCAGGCTTGGCATCAAGTATTTCCACCCAATGTGCGATCTCACCAGCCTTAAGAAATCAGAAAATAAAGGTATCCTTATCCTTATAAAAGGATACCTTATAAAACCACAGAGATCTCCAACTTCGTACACACACCAGAATCATGGAAAACTTTTCTATTTGTGTTCTTTCCCTATTACTTCACATGGCTATCCACTGTCCTTTCTCATCTTATGTATTTCATTATTTCCTTCGTAAATGAACGCAGTTAACCAGCTCCTCTCCCAGGAGCTTGTGACATCTGGCTTTTGCCATGCTCAAGGATAGCATGAATCTCCTAAGCTGTATTAGAACCATTGTTGACACATTCATTTTAGTGTCTTTTATGGCGCTTCATATAGCAGAAAAGAAGCAACTGAAGTCAACACCCAAATGCTGCTTGCTTACAGACAGCAGCAGCGCCATCAGGCCGTTGCTCAGCATGCTGTTTCGTCAGGCGATGTATACATGGTGCGTTTGGATCAGAACTCAAATGGAGTTCCGCTCCATAATGAATGGAAGCATGGGCTGTAATTTGGAAGCTGGACAGTCTCATGGTGTCTATATTAAAACATTTTGTCATCTCCAAAGGCCGTAGACATCAGAGCTAGAATTCTTCTGTTTGATTTATTAATTTACTCAATCAATTCAACTGTGACCCCTGAATCTCAGATTTTTTTCTTCCTAAAACAGGGCATTGATTTCTTCTTCACAGGCTGCTCCAAGGACTCAGCAGGTTGCTCAGTAATTGGGATATCGGATGTCCCTTGAAGGCCCACATTCCAAAGGCTTGTTCCCCCGTGTGGGGCGTGATTGGGAGGTTTTAGTCTGTAAGAGGCAGAGACTAGTTGGTGGAAATTAGGTCATTAGAAGCATGCCTATGAAGGGACATCGAGTCACACAGCCCCTTCTGTTCATTCTTAGTTTCCCAGTCACCCTCAGGAGCATGGCTTCCATAGCCACCCTTACCACATTGTCATCCCTCACCGTGAGCCCAAAGGCAGTAACATAAACAACCATGGGCTGAAACCTCAGAAGCCATGAGCCTAAGGTACACCTTCCTTCCATTTGTGCTAATTCATTTCAGGTATCCATTGCAGTAGTGAGAAGCTGGCTAACATAGATGTGTATACGACTGGTGAAGTGCTGATTGTGGGTGGGGGTGGCGGCAGTGCCGTTCCATCCTCATCTCATTGGCTAATGGCTCGTACCTGGAGATTAGGGCACCGTTACTGCCAGTGTCTGCACAGGCTCTCCATCGTTCATAAGGATGTTTGCTTGTTAGCTCCTCCCAACTCATTAGCATGTTTGAGGTGATTTGGAAAATGAACCGAATTTTAGATGAAAAGTCATCAATCAGATAAGGTTAACTGAGAGATTTTTAGATAAACAGTGCATGCTCCTCTGCAGAGATGATTTCCTTCTGGATACAGTAGGAGCTGTATCAGCCACTGCACAATACATTTTACCTTCAAAACCAGTAACTGTGCTCTTGAAAGCAAGTGTATGTCTGGATATCTACATCTGGACCACAGGTGAAATCTGGAATCATCCAGGCAAGTGTAAAAAGTAGGTCTTCTGATTGATGTTTGACATGTTTCATTTGGTATCTGCTTCAACTGAAGGTGGAAAATTTCACAAATGTACATTCTAATTCCGGCAGGGTGTGCTCCAGAGGATGGTTGCTACCCAAAGAGTTGGAGTCCTACTGAATCAGGAGTGTGGCTACTTGACTATACATAAGTAAACATTGTAACAGGATCTTCAGATTAATAAGTTTATCATGGGATATGAGGAGAATTCCCCTTTCCCAGCCCTACTACTGTTGTATCCAAAGTCATTTACCCTCTATCTACTGTGTACCCACAGGGGGCATTTAGTACCTGAAGTCCAGAGCTCTGTGACTCAGAGTATACAAAGACCATTTGCAGATTTTCAGTAACATACAGTCTTTTTCAAGTGTGTTAAGTGGATTAGCATTTTTATGTGAGAGGTATGACTGAGGTTAGAACAAAGACTGTTACCAGGGTGATTGGGTTTGGAATCTTGCTCTGTGTACTTGTCAGCAATTTGTGACCCCTGATCTTATAGGAATATTGACTATTGGGTGACTGCAGCTAACAACAATGCATTGTATATTTCAAATTGCTAGGAGATAGAATTTTGAAAATTTTCACAACAAAGAAAGTGATCAGTATTTAAGGTAATGGATATACTAATCATCTTGGTTTGACTTTTGCACAATGTATACATATATAACAAACTGCATTTAACACCATAAATATGTTCAATTATTAGGTGTGGATAAAACAAAAATATGGGAATAAGAGTATTTCCTAGTTCATAGTTTTGTTGGGGGGACTGAATGGCTGCTTGTTAAATGCTTGTAACAGCACATGGTATTGTAGTGGGAACTATATAAATATTTGTAAGTTAAATTGCAAATGAAGTTTCTGTGTGTGATCAGGTACTAGAAGTGTGAAATACTCACACACATAAATCTGGGAATGGCTAAAGGAAAGTAAGGGCTGTAGATGGCAACAGAGTTTTAATAGAAGAGCAGCGGGAAACCCATTCCACAGGAGACCGTGAGATGGAAATCTCTGTTATGAGGCCGGGACTTTTTGAGGATAATGTACTCTAGAGACAAATGTAAGATTCCCTTTGTTTTATTATTTGGAGCCATTGAATTTTGCAGGGTTTCTGCTGCAAACATTTTCATTGTTAACTTTGTCAGCATAATCATCAATATTTTAATCATTGCCATAAAACGTAAATTGCATTAGACTTTTTTTGTAATTCACTTTTATTTGTTAAACACAGTGGGTTCAGTTTCTAGACTAGTGAGTTTTGAAATGATAGTTTTTTTTTTTTCTTGTTGAAGTATGATGAGACCGTAGGGGATTTAGTGTGTCTATTGTTGAGTTCTCTGAATGAAGCAGGAAAATAGAAACATTTGTGGAACTGACAGTACAACATCCAGTAATGACTGCTTCTAAACCCTGGATAGAATGGCCTCAGAATCACTGTCACAGAGTGATCTGAGCAAGGTCATTGTGTTATCCGGTTTCCAGGTCTCCTGATGGATATCCAGGAAAGAAAAGAAAAACACCAAGAAGCTTAAACATTAGAAAAACACAGATTATAGAAGGAAGGGCTGCAGGGTTGGAATTAGGAGGGATTATATTCAAATTTTGACTATGGCATTTACTTCATGACCCTCAGTAATTAGTGAGGTGATGTCAGTCTATCTCATCTCACACAGTCAGAGTGAGAATAAAGAGATTGCTCAGTAGGCCCATGGCACAGTTGCTTTCTATTTCCCAGACACTCACTGGCTTATTTGCTTCATTTTTCCTTTCTTTTATATGTAGATGCTGTTGTGTGTATTGCAGGTACATGTGCATGTTGAGGAGGTTATATGTATATGAGTGTTCATGTGCATGTGGAGGTCAGAGATCAACTTTGGAGGCCACTTCTCAGGATACATCTTTATTATTTTTGAGAGAGAGAGTCTTTTCCTGGGGCTTGAGGCTTGTCAATTAGAATAGGCTGGTTGATCAGCAAGCCACAGGGATCAACCTGTGTCTGCTCTCCCAGCACTGGAATTACAAACACATACCACCATGCCTGGCTTTTTACATGGGTGTTGGAGATAGGACTCCTGTTCTCATGCTTAAAAGACAAGCATTTTAGTGACTGAGCGGTCTCCCTGGCTCCTAGATTATTTCTTGATAAAAAAAAATCATGACTTTTTATTAGTATTCTCTAACATCCGATGTAGTGTCTTACCTTAGTAAATATTAAAGAGATGCTTATTCAATATTGAATAAATAATGGTCTAACTAAACCCATTCATTTATCATTAGTAATTACCTGTAATCTGTCAATTGCTATGCCAAGAATTTGATAAAAAGAAATGAAAAGAGCCAACTCTTCTTGCTATAGGTGTTTATAAACTAGGAAGAGGAGATATATATTATAATTAATGAATTATGAGAACACACTCCAAAGTAGAGAAAGCTCCAAGAAAAGGCATTCATGTACAAGAACCTAGGGAGCGAGAGGACCTGCAATCATTTGTACTTACCTAGACAGCTCTGTGTTTGTGTCCACACATGCACAAGGCATGGTGTCTGGAGTAAACAATTAGGTAGGGGCAGGCCATGAAAATCTCTGTAGGGTATTATTGGTCACTTGAACCTTAATCCTAAAGGTGATAGAAATATCAGAGGATTCTATGTCAGGTCCAGATTGGATTGGGAAAGATCCCTCTGGATGCCATAGGTGCCATTATGACAGTCCAGGTGAGAACAGAGGAGGACATGGAAGTGCCCCCGGGGCAGATGCCTGGGATTCATGAATGGCAAAATTTAGAGAAAGGTAAGATGCAAAGTCTAAAGAAATACAGCCTTGAGCTGTACCTGTAGAGATTTTTCTATATTTGAAGAGCCATGGAAATAGTTTTTGTGTTTTTTATAGTTCTCTAGCTTAACTATAAGAACAGTGTCTGACCATAGAAGCTACAACTATATAGCATAGCATGCCATCTTTTTAACTCTGCATTGGTTCTTACTTAAGGTTCTTATCCTAATGAACATTAGCTGTGATCATTGGAATTTCAATCTGTTTTACCTTTTTCTATTCTACTTGCAGCTACTTAATTGGGGTGAGGGAACCACTGATTAGCGTATCTACCAGAGAAGAGCCATACAAAAGAGAGGAGGTTAAAAATCTCCTGTCTTATTTTTGTTTCAGTTAAATTTGTACTGTAATATGAAGCTAAGTCAATGGCTACATTAAATACTGATTTTTGATATGTACCAATATTTTCCACGAAATTGTTTTCCTGGGTCAAATTGATATCAACATTTCCTTTCTAGTTCTGTGGATATTCAAAGCAAGTGAAAAATATGAGCCTCTTGTATATTGAATCTTCCATTGTTGCTGTCACCAACCATGGAGTAAAACATTCACTAATTGCTGTCTATGAATGTTCTTTGTCATTCTCGGTTGAATCATTTGGTCAGTATTTTGTGTCCTAGCTTAGATAAACTAAGTACTTTTAGTTGGGGGAATTCTCTTGTAGTTTAGTCTGTTTGTTTTTTATTTTAAGTCCTTTAAGAATGAGTAAATTTCTTAAGTTTGTAGTTGAAACATTAAAAATATTATGCTTGTAATTTTTATTAATTCTTTGTTAATTTTTCATATATTTTGATCGTATTCACCCCTATGTTTTCCCTTCCTTAATTCCTCCCAGATGCATACTCCCCATCTTCCCACTCCCTCCCAACTTCCGGTACATTTATTTATTTGTTTGTTTGTTTGTTTATTTATTTATTTTCTACCAAGTCAGCTTCATGTTGTTTATGTACTTCAGGCTGTTGAGGCATCCACTGTATTATGGCTAACCTACTATGGTGCCTACCCTTAAAGAAAACTGATTCTCCCTCCCTAAGAAGCCATTGACAGTCAATAGTTCCTGGGTCAGGTGAGGGCTTCTGAGTTTGCCCCTACCCATGCTGGTGTGTTGACTGGCTGGATATTTTGTAGGCAACCACAGCTGCTGTGGGTGCATGAGTTCTATGGTCCTGTTTATCTCTGATCTTCCTGAGACTCTGGTTCTCTCATCCTCCCACCCCTCTTTTCCTGAGCAGGGTGTGTGTGTGTGTGTGTGTGTGTGTGTGTGTGTGTGTGTGTGTGTGTGTGATATAAATGCTTCATTTGTGACTAGGCACTCCACAGATACTTATTTTTAGCATTTTAGCCAGCTATGAATTTCTGAATTAACTGCTGTCCACTCTGATTAGATCTGAGAGTTACAGTAGTCTATGGTTATAGAGATGGGAATTTAGAGGGCAGTTTGATACCATATCTGTTTAGCAAAACAATAGTAGTACGTTTACCCATGTGGTCTGTGATCTCCACACTATGGGTTCTTGACCAGATTTATAGTGCCAGGCATGTGTTTCCTCCTGTGGAGCAAGTCTTAAATCCAATCAGCAAGCAGCTAGTTACCCTTCATAAGATAGCCATTGGTTGTCAAATCAAAAGCCCAATGCCAAGTGTGGAATACCTTCCCTTTAATGGTTGGTCAGAGGTGCTCCAGAAACCCCAGAATAACATAGGCTATTGACATCACTTTTTACATTCATATCACCATTGCATCTATGAGCATGTATTGCCATGCTGGTCACCTTAATAGTCAACAGGTTTTACAGCTGGGTCAGACTGTTGACTCCCTCCTACCTAGCACTTTCTGGTCATATGAAAGCCAGCTAGTGGGAAGAACATTTTCTGGTCAATACTAACTAGATTTCTCTTTGTCCTATGACCAAAGTGTATGCTGTTCACAGCGGTGGGGTCTTTCCACCAGGTTATGGTGGGCAATTGCAAATGGGATTTTTAACAGAAATTTCATATATTGGAGCCTGTTATGTTTTATGGAGTAAGACTGTTCAGTTAAAAATAACATTTTATATGTCTTGAATTGTATCCTAAACATTTTATGATTAGTTTTATGAATACTCATCACTAAACACCAATAATATTTCATAATATATAAAAGGAATTGATTCTTTCCTTAGTGATTGGCAAACTAATATAAACAATTTAATACTATAGTGTAATTCTAAAGGTATATATTTGTAAGTAATTCCAGGCTTTAAATTATTGGGAATGGAATAAGATATAGTAGTGTCCAAACTGAAAAATAACATATAGATTGGTAAATGAAAAAAGAAAATGGGCTGGGTGGCAGTGGTGTATGCCTTTAAGCCCAGCAATCAGGAGGCAGAGCCAGGTGGATCTCGGTGAGTTCGAGGGCAGCCTGGTCTATAGAGCGAGATCCAGGACACACACCAAAACTACACAGAGAAACCCTGTCCCCTCCAAAAAAAAACCAAAAAAAAAAAAAAGGATCACACGCTGCTGTTTTTTAGTGTTTGTAAATATCCTTGATAATAGATTTGCTTTCTGCATTAAATGCGTATGAAAATGAGTTTGGTGGTTTTAAAGTTGTGCACCAGGACATGGCATGGCACATTTCCAAAACACACAGAAACTCGTTTTCCTCTGCTCTGGTTGTGGAATAGTTTCACAGGAGTCACACAACATGTTAAGCCTACTTTTCTTATCTTAAAAGTCAGGAGCTTGAACTAGGTGAACAGTGGGGTCTTTTAAGTTCTCTACTTCAAAGCTTGATAAGTGATGTGATAATAGAAATATGTAGAGACTCTGGCTCTGTAGGAAAAATGGTTCCTGTGCTTTCAGTTTTGAACACTGACATATGAAGATAACATATGTGATGATCCTAGAGTAATCCATTTAAGCCCTTTCATTGGAAAGCTGTGGCAAGTACATGGGTCACCTCCATCAAGTGTCTGAGTGAAGAAACTGCGAGAAGGATCAGCTGCCTCTATGAAAGAACCATGGAATCCTATAATCCTTGTAGGATGTAAGTGCATGTTACCATGACAATGGGAAGATTTATCTCTTGGACTGTTTATCCCGGAAATATGAAGGTTATCAGAATGGTGAATCACAGCTGCCATTGATGGGTGCTTCAAATGTAAACTATCAAGGATGCTACTGTGTGGTGTCTTCTTCCCCAGGAAGTAAAGAAGAGCCAATAGCTATGGTTCTAAGAAAGAAGATGAGAGGAAACAGGATAGTTATTAAAAGGTGAAAAATGTAAAAGAAAATATTAACAGAAGGCAAACCTTTTATATTTTTAAAAGGCACTTAGATATAGGGACCTTTTGTAATAGTTTGGACTTTTTGGCTGAATCACTAGACAGAATTATTTAAAAGAGTGGGTTTGAAACCCATGAAGAGTCTGTGCTTCTGCCCTGGGGCTTACGTGTCTGAGAAAAGTACATTCCTTGTGGGAGAAAAATGAAGAAAATTTTGATCAAATGTATATTGTATTTGTTTTGTGGCACAGTCCATTCTTTATTTCTTAAACAGGTTGGCAGAATGAAAAATCAGGCAGCAGAGGATGTAAAATCTCTGTGAATATCTTCATGATTAGTACTATGAGTAATACTGCCATCTACTCATTCTGAGTTTAACACAGCTGATTCTTGATTTGTTAGTTTTCTATTACTG
The DNA here is from genome assembly GCA_902168425.1 of Peromyscus attwateri. Lineage (NCBI taxonomy): Eukaryota > Metazoa > Chordata > Mammalia > Rodentia > Cricetidae > Peromyscus > Peromyscus attwateri. The sequence continues at coordinate 11,947 of CABHPP010130063.1, read as the reverse complement.
TGACAAAGTACCTGTGTGTTGGCTGCTTTTATGTCAACTTGACACAAAGTATAGTCAACAGAGAGGTGTGAGCCTCAAAGAGAAAATACATCCATAAGATCGGACTGTAGGCAAGTCTGTTGGGCATTTTCTTCATTAGTAATTGATGGGGGAGAGCCCAGCCCATTGTGAGTGGTGCTATCCCTGGGCTAGTGGTCCTGGGTTTTATAAGAAAGCAGACTGAGCAAGCCAGTAAGAAGCACTCCTCCATGGCCTCTGTGTCAGCTCCTGCCTCCAGGTTTCTGTCCTGCTTGAGTATCTGTACTACTGACTTCCTTCAATGATGAAAGTAATATGGAAGTGTAATCCAACCAAACCCTTTTCTCCCCAAGTTGCTTTGGTCACGGTTTTTCATCACAGCAGTAGTAACTCTAACTAGGACAACTTGCGACAACCAGTTTATAAAAGAGTTTATTTTGACTCACAGATTCAGAGAATTCAGAGGTTACCGTCCATGGTCACTTTGTCATGTTGTTTTGGGCCTGTGGCAGCATGGTACATCATGCTGGAAAGCATGTGGTGTTGGAGGCCTGCTCACCTCAAGGTGAATGAGCTTTGGAGACAGAGAGTAGATGGCATTGAGGGTCTCAGTATTGTCTACACGGACATATCCTTAATGATCCAGTTGCCTTCCTTCTACAAGGTACCACATCTTGAATGTTCCACCATCTTTTGTCAGTGTTACATGGAGAGACCTGCCCTCTAACACATGGGCCTCTGGAGGACAGCTCAGTCTTTATTCAACCCATCAACTTGTACATGTGTCTACCAGAGAACCAGAAGGTGTCCTCTATCTTCAATTCTGAAGAATAGATACCTCTTAGAACAGTTAGAACTAATGAGAATTGAAATGTGCAGTTAACTTTAAACTGGGCACATAATAATTATTTGGACATCTGAGGATAGAAACTTTTTATCTTGTACATCTTCCTGAACTTTTTTAATACTGTAGTATGAGTGTCTAGCAGTGATTCTTAGCCACTTCTATATTTGGATGCCTTTGTTTTGTCTGTAGAAGGTTGTTGATGAATTTTTAGAATGTTCTGAATACATGAAGTAAAACACACAGAATTTCAAAAGAAACCATCATGCAAAGATGCTGTTTTCCAAAATGTATGAAACAAAAGCCTAATATGTGATAGATATCTTCAGTGCTGTGTGATTTTGAAGTGATGATAAATATAATTAGAACTGAGAGATAGCTGTTATAAACTAGTACAGTATTCAAATGAGTGTGAATATCTTGGTGATACAAGATTGGCTAACACTATGAGAGCATGTGATTGACATTCATATTTCAGAGAAATGGTAAATTTCCAATGGAGAGAGAGAAAATAAAGTTGTAATATTTTTTTTCATTCAAATTAATGAGTTCCCTGAGTCCTATCGCTCATCCCTTTGAGAGTCCAAGGACCCCAAGTTGAGAATGAATCATGTAGATTTTCTCATTCTTTTCTCTATAGTTGACTCTAGTTTCACAAAGGAAGGGAAAATGGCTATAAATACCCACATAATGGGTATTATTCCATAATGAATGGAAAACTAAATGAATCCTGAAATATTTATTGCAATTAGAATACTAGCCTTTGGTAGAAAGTATTGATGTCTGAAAATGCCTTTCTAGCCCTAACTCTCTTTACAAAAACATTAGTATAGTTTGGATGGAAAATTACATTAAAAATGTGAACTAACATTTAGCAAATGATGATATTTTTTACTGTCTGTGGTATACAGTGTTTAGTATTTTGTAAGTTATAAGAGATTGAGTATAGTTTATATGTCAATAGCCAGTATTTGGGTTTTTAATATGTGTTGCTTTACAAAAGACAGGTCTGTAAAAGAATAGAGCAGCACAGACCTGAGCCCAAACTCAATTTTTTCATAACAATTTATAATGCTTCCTGATAAACAAATTTGTAGGAGAAACAGATTTTCTTTTTTTAAAATAAGAATCTCCAAGTTATTGAAGGGCCAGAGAATTCATTGTAATGGAAGCATGTATCTGGTCAGGATGGGTCCTGTTCTAATGTGCAGTGTGAACACCTACTAGTCTGTCTCATTGGATCTGAAGCCAGGCATAATGGCAGAATGTTTCTATTCACCCCACCCGAGCTGCATGAAAACGTTGGAGGGCCTCATGTTTTCATCTTGGTAGTCATTTGGGTATACTACAGTGACCATTCTGGGACACAAACTCAAGTCTAAAATTATTAAATCTGCTTTATTCTTAGACAATGTCCTTTTTCATCACAATCGTGTTAAAAATGCATCTTCCACATTTTTTCAGGTGTCTTCTCCGAATTCTTGGGCTGGCTCTGCCAGTGTGCAAGGGGTATGGAAGTGATGTCAGACGTGAAACCTCCCCACTCCTCATACGGTAGAGGTCAGCAGTGGAAATGCACCTTCTGCATTCACAGAGCTGTTTTAAACTGGCTTTGCCAGAGGATGCTCCAGGGGACATGAAGTGGGGCGCCAGCTCTTCCTGTGCTGTGGAAATGGAGGCTTTAGATTGTAGGAAAGTGTTTTGGCTGGCCCTGCGTGCCCACACTGGGGAGGTGACTCACACAGCCCAGCGGCCATGGAAAATTACTTCTATCTCTGTTGCCAGATACTGAACAACTTGGTCTCTTTAACGATGCCCTGTCTGTGACGTGGAGCCCGCCCCTCATAAAGGGCTGCAAATAGAACATAAACTAGTCCATTATCAGCGCAAACCTCTGTGGCTCTTAGCCCAAGTCATTTCCCACATTATCTCCCAGATTTACTTTGTAGTTCAGGAGAATAAACTCTGGGTAAATGAGAGATTTTCTAGTTCTCCAAAGCAGCCCACTGTCACCCTGGGTTGTTTCTCAAAGGCAAAGGTCTAAGACTTTGCATGGATTTTAAAAAATTAGTTTCAAGTATTGCAAGTTGACATTTCAAAATGCTGAAATTTGAAAACAACAGTAAAAAAGTTCTAATTAAACAATAATAAGTGGAAATTGACATTTCCTACCATTCACTGAGAAGTTCGCCAGCTAATAACCTCCTCATATCAAATCCTCACTTTACAGCCATTATATAAATATGGAATGACATTGTGGTAATGTGTAGAAAATTGAGGTCTTAGCATCCAACCTGCTCATACCCTCTATCAGTCCCCTTGCAAAGTGCTATTTACTCTTCTTGGACATTCTCAATAGAAATTGACTTTCTTTAAGCAATTTCAGTTTAATTAATATGTTGTTGACTCTGATTCACTTAGCATCCCTTGAAATACACCAGCTATTTTTGCACTGCAAAAAGTGAAAGTTCCTATTTAGAAATTTTAAGAACAGCAGACACAGTCTGGTACAAACAAAACCAAGCTTTTTTTTTTTTTCCTTTTTGATGGTCTAGGATTAAGGTGAACTTGCACATCTGCTAGGCCTGAGGGATGATTCTCCTCCCATTTCACCCAGGTAGACACAGTTCATGCTTGTGGCCAAATCTAGCCTTATATGGATGGTAACTGAATGGGTCATTCCACTTGATACCATCCATCAAATTAGGAGGTGTTTTTTTTGTTTTTTTTTTTTGTTTTTTTATTTTTAATCAGTGTGGTAGAAGGAGTATGCAAAGAAGGATCAAAAACCACATATGGGTTGGAATCCCTTACAACAGAGGGCTATCAGACATTCTGTTGAGCTTTTTTGTTATTTTCTCCTTATCTATAAAGTAGGGTAATAAGCCCTGCTAAAAGGAGTAGGTCCTGTGAGATAAAAGATACTCTCTACTCAAGGACTCTTGCCATGGGGTCTTAGCCAGTGAGGATGCAGGTGTAGCTAATGGCTGGGACTCAGAACTTCATCTGTTGATTCTTCTGATGCTCTGCAGGAAATATTGTCTTTCTACATCTCAGAATCTTGTGTGTTCTCTAATTTGGTGAACACGATTCTCTCTGGTTGTTCCTGCCTCACATCCTAAGAGTGTGGTCCAGACCTCTGAGAAACCATTTTCCAGGAGAATGTGAGTGGAGGTAGCAAGCTTCTCTGGTCACTCAGGGAAGAATACAGACAGGAGGACAGTAAATGGTGACTTTCTCTCTGCGGTTGCCTTTTACTGATCTGTACAATAGTTCAGTGCCAATGAGAAACTGAAAATTAAAATTTCTTTTAAAAATATTTTACAATTACCTCATTTCCCCCTTCCCTTTCCTTTTTCAAGCCCACCTTTATACCCCACATTCATCTTTTTCCCATACCTGGCCTCTTTTTACTTTAATTGTTGATAAATAACCAAATAGATGCATACAACCTACTTGGTCTATTTTCAGGGCTGACTGCTTGGTATTGGATAACCAGTTGGTGTGCTCATCCCTGGGAAAGACCGTTTCTCCCACTCTCAGCTTCCTTTGTTACCTGTGGTGCTCTGTCTTGGGTTAAGACCTCATAACCTTGGAACTGCCCTTGTTCAGTTCATGTTTAGAGAGCCATGTTGGTGAGACTTCATGAGTGTAGCTTCTCGGACATTTCTGGGTGAAACTATCTCACAGCAAACTTCCTGTTCCTCCACCTCTTACAGTCTTTCTACCCCCCCTTCTGCAATGACCCCTGAGCCTTAGGCATAGGGGTTATACACTATTGATATATAAGTTGGGACAGGGGTCCAGAAGTCAGCATTTTTATTGCTGGTGGTTTACTGTAACAGTTGCAGATAAATTTTCTTTTTTAAATAATGTGTTCAATATTCATTGATATTCCATTCCCATTTTGTTTATCTTTTTCATCTAACGTGTGACAGTTTTCCATGGCACTCTAGCTGACCAGACATCAGACCCAGAGACCCAAATGTTAAGTTTGTATTCATTCCCAATTTGACTATGTACATCTCCTCTGACAGTTATTTTTTAAAAACATTTGTAAATTAAATTTATTTTATTTAATATTTTATTAGAATATATTATACACAATAATGCATTTCAGTTTGACATTTCATGCATGTATTTTGATCATATTCACCCCAATGATGCTCTTGTTACTCTTATGTCCCCATAAATCCCCTTACTCTTCCTATCTAGCTCCTACAAGTTTCTGAGACCCTGATGCCTTCAGTGACTGTTAGCATTAGCCAAGATGAATGTACACTAACATACTTGATGTTAGATTTCATTAGAAATTCATTCTTTCAACAAACATGTATTGAGTGCCCATTCAATAAATGCTTTATATGCCAGACACACTTCTGTTACTGATAAATCAAAACTGAGAAAAATAAATATAGTACCCACCTCAAGAGGGGTTATCAGACTGGCAGTGCAGAAATATATATCCTGATGATTTCTGAGAGATTGGCAGCTCCCATCTCATGTATACATCAGGAAGGGATATTTTAGATGTCTTTGCCTAATCCTATAAAACAGATTCTATCTTTAGGTGTGAATTTATTTTTTGTACTGATGAGTATTTTAGTCATTCATACTTCTGGAGTAGAGTGAAATGTTTGCACATGTGTACATTATGTGTTGATCCAGTTAGGATAATTAGTACTTCCCCCTCCTTTTTCTTACTTTATATCTGGAGCCTTTGTGCGCTTCTCTTCTTGTTACTCATAAAATGTATAACAGGTTTGCTCTGAGCCATCCAGAATAAAACTAGAACAGCAAAGCTTCCTGCCTTTAGCTGTGTTTTGATACCCATTATCTGTTTCCCTCCTCCTGCATCCACCCTGCTTCGTCATACCCTCAAGGAATCACAGTTCCATTCAGATTGGCTTTTTAAGAAGCTTCCACGTAGAAGAGCAGATGTACAGCATTTACTTTCTGTGTAGTTGATCTAGTTTCAACTTAAGCTACTTTCCTTGCTTTTCCTCCTTGGGAAAGGAGAAAAATCTGTTCTTCTGTTTGAATATCATTTATGCGATTAAAATCTGTGTTAGGATTTGCCGAGGCACTGTGCCATGAAATACCATGTAGTTGCTTTTAATTCTATAGTGAACTATTAGCTTGCTTCTTTTTAACTCTTCATGCTTATTCAAACTGGTGTTGTTCATTTAAAAGTGTAGTGCTGACTGTAGCATACGATACTATAAAGTTTACAGAGTGTTTGTAACTAGGATGAGAAATTGTATTAGGCTGGGAAAAAAGTGGGTTGTTTGTATGTAGAGGGGAAGGAAAGATATATCACCTTTGCTGGATATTGGCTACCTTTGGCTTGACACATGAGGATCTTCCTCATAGGAAAGGTTGTTCATGGAATAGATTCTGAGTATTCAGGCCATAAAAATGCCCAAGGAACTGGGCTTAATAGGAGACCAGTTGATAGTGGAACTAGAACAAGAATCAGGCCTTAGAAAATATAACCGGGTACCTGTGTGTTCCAGTGCTTAACCTGAGGTCATGGTTTGATTTTCAGTGGCAACTTTCCTCAGTCCTGTTAGGAGGCAGGGATCATGTGCAGAAAGCTAGAGGCCAACAGGCCCACCAGAGTGATTCCTCAAGTGGCCAGGTGGTTGATTGCAAGCAGAGGGGCTAGCTTAAGGAATGGCTGCATTCCAATGGATCTACGTGATTAATTTTCAACCATTAAGACAGTTATTAGACTGCCATGGCATCTGATTAACTTGTGTGCTGGGGATGCTGTGAATGTGTTGCTCTGATTGACGGATAAATAAAATACTGATTGGCCAGTAGCCAGGCAGGAAGTATAGGTGGGACAAAGAGAGAGGAGAATTCTGGGAACAGGAAGGCTAAGTCAGGAGTCACCAGCCAGAGACAGAGGAAGCAAGATGTGAAAGTACCAGTAAGCCACAAGCCACATGGCAATTTATAGATTGGTAGAAATGGGTTAATTTATGATATAAGAACTAGATAGCAAGAAGCCTGAGCCATTAGGCCAAACAGTTTAAATAATATAAGCATCTGCGGGCCCAGGTGGGACTGGAGATAACTCCAGCTACACTTGTGCATCTTCTTACTTCCTGACCAAATTGCAATTTTATCATTGTATGTGTGGAAGTGTCTCACATATCGTCACATCTTGGGGGGAGCTGGTAGGATTGGAAGCCTAGCCAGCCCTATGTACAATGTTCTTCTAATTCAATAATTCCCTCCATTATGATGTCAACTCCATTGTAGTGCTAGTTAAAGAAAATAAACACAATTTCTCTATTATAGATTGCTTAAATCATATATAATTGTGAAAAACAGGGAGCACATCTCATGTAAAGGAGCCCGGTGTTTCCATACTCCCTGAGTCTGTGTTAACAAGTGGATGCTTCTCAGTTTTAAGCACGAGAATTCACATTTTATGTGAAGAATAGGTTTATAAAGATCTTGCATTCTTCAGAACTCATATAATTCAACATTAATTTTCTACTGCAATAAATTATAATGTATTTTCTAATATTTCATAAATCTAGCACAATGGTAGTATAGTTTTATTTTTAAACATATTTGTATATACATAAAATAATGTAAAATAACACATGAATATAATAAGCCCTAAAACCACAAACCTTTTCATAACTTTTTAGCTCATCTAATTTTACCCTGACTCTTGATTTGAGGGCACATTGAACAGCATGAGCACTCAGTGAATTTTGGGCTATTGTTATGGGATAAAGAAATAATAAGTTACAATAGCATTACATATTAAATGAATAGCACGATAGTTACAAAATCATTCAAGCTCTAAAGTCAAGTGTGGTTCATGGGATACTTTTATTTCTACTATTTCTGTTTATCAGACAGTGTTGCCTTGTAACAAGGGCAGAGATTCTCCTGGGGGCCATCTACATAATTGCCAACTTTGAAGGATGTGATCTCTCTCTCTCTCTCTCTCTCTCTCTCTCTCTGTGGTTGTATTACTTGAGGTTTTCATGTCATTATATGTAACATAGATACTGTGCATGGGATAATTGAATTGTACCATTTCAATTCAGCATTTTTCAGTTTTATGTAACATGAGAATATGGCACATCTATATCTAGTGACTAAATAATATGGTGACAACTGAATAAATGTTAGAAAGGATTTCTGTAATAATTTTTGTTCACTGTGATTCTGGGGATCAAACCCAAGTCCTCATACACTTTAGACAAATGTTTTACCACAGATCTGTGTTCTAACCCCTGAAAGTTTAGAAAGAACTTATCTTTACTCTTTTTATTTTTATTTTTTTATTTTTTTGTAGTTTATTTTTTTAATATTTAGCTGTAGCTAGAGTTTTCCTGCCCACAGTCAGGATAAATCTCTTTCACCTGCCAGTCCCACAGCCGCTCAGACCCAACCAAGGAAACACAGAGACTTCTATTGCTTATAAACTGTATGGCCGTGGCAGGCTTCTTGCTAACTGTCCTTATATCTTAAATTAATCCATTTCTATAAATCTATACCTTGCCACGTGGCTCGTGGCTTACCGGCATCTTTACATGCTGCTTGTCCTGGCGGTTGCTGGCTGGCAGGCAGTCACTCCTTCTGCCTTCCTGCTCTTTTAATTCTCTCTGTTAGTCCCGCCTACTTCCTGCCTAGCCACTGGCCAATCAGTGTTTTATTAGCAACACATTTGCCATACAGACCATCCCACAGCATTTAGCTTTATATTTAATTATGTATATGAGTACACGTGGGGATATGTGCACATGAACTAATCTCAGAGGCCAAAAGAGGGCATCATAATCCCTGGAGCTGGAGTTACAGGTGGTTGTTAGCCATCCAACATGGGTGCTGGGAACCAAACTTGGGACCTCGGCAAAAACAGCTTATGCTCTTCACCACTGAGCCATCTCTCTAGCTCCATAACTTGTGTTTAAACCACAGTAGCCCCAAGAGTAACCAAGACTTTCCTTGTTGGACATGAAGTCAGCCTAGCAGAGACAGAACTTGGAACACTTCCCCTGGGGGTCCTACAGAAGACAGTGGGAAATGGGGGTTGCTGGTTCCTTAACATGGGCACATGAATAAATGCAGAGGTCTGAGCACATAGGTGATTGCTAGTCTTGCTTGTGTGATTGGTTATTGGCATAGGCAGAGACTACAGGCTGGGTGAGGTGCCGATGCATGCAGGTCCATGCCTCCTTGTGGGTCACAGAGGCAACGTGTTGCAGCAAACAGACAATGACGCTTAGAAACAATCAGGCATTCCCTCTCTCGCTGCTGCTCCCCTGGGTAAATTATTTAACAGTTTAGGCTTTGAGTTTTTCACATCTGAAAATGAGAATATGCATTTCCTTCTGTGGTGGTGGGGAGGGTTCCATGTGATAGCATGTGTGAAGCATTCCAACACCCAGGACACTCTGCCTTCTGTTGGCAGTCCAGAGTGTGGCTTAATGCACACAGAAAACTGAGTGATGGAGAAGAGCTGTAATAATGAGAGCTTATTTATAGGCATTGTGCTGAATGCTGCCAGTGCCCATGACTAGAACTTATCCCATGGTATGGGGCAATGCAGGGAGGGCAGCTTACTGCTCAAGCTGCCCAAGTGGGTCCCATGTACAGTAGAGATTCTCTGTCCTTTATCCAAAGGTTAGAACTTGAATCATGACCTTGAACTGAAGCCACCCTTTGTCTCTCTTTCCATGTAACTGTAGGGTTCTTCCACAAACAGGGTCCACATAGGAGAGAGAAAGGGCTCTGGTCTTCTATGCTGCATGTAGGAAATGTCAAGGGTGTGTGCTAGCACTTTAATTATGATATAGGTTCTCTCATTTGCCACAAGATCTGGCTTCAAAGTGGTGTTAGAGAGAGGCCAGTGCCTATGACCAACTCCAGGTGAGGGGTATACAGAGGAAGAAAGAGGGTTTGGCACTATGAGTGGCTCAGTCCTGAGGGTGTGGGGCCTTCTGCAGTGGGACTTGACTTTTCTGAGTGTGTAGGTACAGTGAGAGGCCAGTGTTATACTCTGAAGGATAAAGACATCATCCGGACCCTTTCTTTGGGTCTCACTTCACCAGGAGATTCCAAAATGGTGGCCCAGCAAAAGCTCTGCACACTGGCTGATTTTGGGATGTTTCTGGAAGCTTCCATAATAAGAAATAAGGATCCAAGAAGGATGTACGTAGTCAACCATTCTCTTAATTTCTGATTTTTTTTCAGAATTTTGCAATTAAAAAGAAAAAGTGAAAGAGGAAAGAAGACCAGGTTTGTGGTGTGAGGGTCAGTCAGATACACAGCTGAAGGAGATATATAACATTTCTACCATTTTTTGAGGTCATACAATACATTTTGATCCTATTCATTGCCATTCCTCCCCACCCCAACTACTCCCAGGTCAACCTACGCTTCCTTACCACTCTACTTTAAAGAAGAGACTATTTCAGAGCAGACTCTGGTACTCTGGCTCTTATATTTTTTCACCCCCTCTTCTGAAACATTTGTTGAACTTTAGGTTAGGGGTTTTGTTGTAAATATAGTTATTGGGGGCAGGAACTCCTGTCTCAGTTTCTGTGCATCAGTTTGGGCTTTCTGTAATTGTTTTCATCTGCAACAAAACTTCTTTGATGTGAGGTGAGACCTATACTTACCTGTGGGTATAAGGATAAGTATATAAAATGCAGTTAGGAAGTAAACCAGTTTAAGAAATTACCAGTAGTAGGTTCTCCTCTAGGTTCCACAGCTTTTCCAGCCATGAGTAGTTGGCCTACACTGTAAACTTAGAGTGGCTGGTATGAATTCCCTCCTATTGAGTGGGCTTTAAGTCCAATTAAACAGCCTCTGGTTACCATTATGATGTAAATGCCACTAATGCCCCTTTTAGAATACCTTGCAGTGCTGGTCATTTCTGTAGTTCATTGACATTACAGCTAGATAGGACTACAGATTGCTTTTCTCCCTTGGCAGCTTGCATGGCTCTTTCCAATACCATGAATGCTTGTCCTCAGGTAGAAGGCTTCTAGTTTAGATCCAGTTTGATTTCTCCAAGTCCTATGTTCAAAGTGTGTGTGTGTGTGTGTGTGTGTGTGTGTGTGTCTGTGTCTGTGTCTGTGTGCGTTTGTGGTATCTTCAACATTAGGGTCTTACTTTCTTTATCTGGAAGGTAATGAATGGCAATAATAAGAGCCTATATCATTATAAATAATCCAGCATAATGTTGGCAACTCATTATAAAACCTGTGGATTCAAGGTTCTGTTTGCATTTAGAGAATCTGTGGAAGGACAGAGATGGTATCATTCTAATGATAGGCACAGGTGCTTTCTCGCTTAATCACTTAACATCATCACCTAGGCTATTGCCTGGAAGAGATGAAGTGTTCAGTACACATTGGTTGAATGACTGCAAGCAAGGTGCTGAGAATCTGAAACAGCCATGATGAAGAGTGATAGCCTCAACAGGAAAGGGTTTATTGAATAGCACACTAATCATCCTGACCTCATACCTGTAGCATTCAGATAAGTCCGACTCAAGAAATCATATTCTAAAAGCTAATATGCAACTTATTTCTTAGAATTTAAAGTATATTTCTGCCTAATAACAATGATATAAATGGTAGTGTGGTCTCTAGACTAGTCCATAAAAAGCCATTTAATTCATAGTGTTGCTGAAATATGGCAATAATAATGTAATAGCTTACCTCCTTCTGAAATATTCTGTGAGAAAATGTGTTTCAAGTTGCAGCTCTGCTGCTGGGTCCACATTTCTTGCATTTCTGTCTCTACATTCCTTCTACTTAATTCTTTTGTAGAGTTTAAGTTTCAGGAGCAGCAACATCTTGATGTAGTTTAAGTTTTAGTCAGAACAAGGAAGGTTAATTTCTGGGTGGTCCAATAGTAGATTGGAAATTTTGGTAAAGGGAGAACATTTTAGTAGCTACACTGTAAAAGTAAATTCATTATAAAATATGTAAGGTACATTGCCAGTGGTTTATATATGATTTTATGTATTGTGCTTATTTAATCAGGACCAAAGTTTTAACTGAAAAAGATTATAAGCTATATAGTTAAAATTAAATTAGA
>CABHPP010130062.1:0-12151 GCA_902168425.1 Peromyscus attwateri | reverse complement strand
AGAAAGAAAGAAAGAAAGAAAGAAAGAAAGAAAGAAAGAAAGAAAGACTGGGGTTAAAAAATATTGAAACAAAAAAAACAGCATTAGAAAAGACACAATGGGAGAAAATGCTTAAAAATTACTAAATGTGAGGTTGGAGGTGTGACTCAGTTGACTAACATACACAAAACCTTGGATTCGCACCCCAGCATCACATAACCTGAGCATGGTGGAACACACCTACAACCTGGCACTCAGGAGGTGGAGGCAAGATGATCAGAAGCTCAGACCATCCTCGTCGACATGCACTTGAAGACCAACCTGGCATACATGAGACCCTAACTGAAAAGTCTAAAATGTACAGAGAAGCGTGTCAAAACACGTGACGAGAGTAGCGGCCACGGGGGAGACTCGGGAGGTGGCAGGGGACTACCTTGGTTGGTGGAAGGTATTTAGAAGTAACCAGAAACTCCGAAGACTGAAAATATCAAAGAATTGGAGAATTAGAACATAAAATAGGTAGGGTCAGGGAGACCTAATTCAGGGTGTCTCTTTAGCACGCACACATCACTAACCATCAGTAAATCCTTTCCAAAGACCACTGGAATTCTGCCCCAAAGTTCACTCCTACATATAACACACTATGAATGAGAACGCTGCCTGCAGACTGTGCTCCAAGGGGCATTGAGGTCTTGGGCTTGAAGGTCTGGAGAGATAGCTCAGAGAGTAAATCACTTGCCATGCAAACATAAAGACCTGCATTCAATCCCAAGAACCCCTGTTTTAAGTTGGGGGGTGGTGCTGGAGAGATGGCTCAGTGTTTAAGAGCTCTTGCCCCCCCCTTTCTCTCCCCCCCCCCCTTTCTTCTGGAGCTAAGGACCGAACCCAGGGCCTTGCGCTTGCTAGGCAAGCGCTCTACCACTGAGCTAAATCCCCAACACTTTTGCCTCTCTTAAAGAGGACTCTGGTTATTGGCACCCACTTTAGGCAGCTCACAACCACCTGTAACTCCAGTTCCACGGGTTCTAATACCCTCTTTTGGCCTCCGCAGGCATCTGCATGCACACAGTGCACACACAGGTATACACATGTACACATAAATAAAATAAAAACTACACATAGCGGTGTGCACTGGTAGACCCCAGTGCAAGGGCAATAGAGATAGGTGGATCCTAGGGCTCAATCACATCCAGCCTATTTGGCTCCAAGTTAGTAAGAGATCCTATCTCAAAAAATGAAGTGGACAGGATCTGAGGACCATCACTCGAGGTTGACCTCTGGTCCCCATATACATGTGCGTGCATGTGTGTGCGTGTACATGTGTGCGTGCGTGTGCGTGTGCGTGTGTGTGTGTGTGTGTGTGTGTGTAAGACAGCATTTGGCTAACTGAGGAGATATTGGGAATTAATGGCTGCTGGAGGAGGAGGGCCGTTTTTCTTCAATAGAGTAGCTACTAGTAAGTTTCCCATGCTGAAGTAAATAACTCCCTACTCATGTTCCATGAAAGCAACCCTAACTAAACTCAGTGGGTCAAAACAAAAAGGACAGGAAAGTGGGGGGACTTGTCAGGAAGAGCAGTTCACAACAGAAATAGGAGGGAACCAGACAGGGCAATGGTGGGTGAATCTGATCAACATGCACAATACACATATATGAAATTGTCAAAGAATAAATAAAAAATTAAAACTAGAAACAAATGGAAAGGAAGAAAGAGAAAATGAAAGAAAAAGGAGAGGACGGAAGGAATGAAGATAAAGGGTTTCAGGTTTACTGTTGAGTGGCTGGGGGCAAGGCCGTCGAAGCATAGGCTTGCCCTGTGCATGCTCAGGAAATGCTGCTAATCCTACAGCTGTGGACCTTAATAAAACTGTTTCCTGGGGAAACATTGAACCGTCTTGGAGTGATTTTACCTGACATCCACTCGCTGAGGGGCTGTTTCTTCGCAACAGGAGGCGGCCAAAGCTACCTCAAGTACCTCCTCAGGTCAGCTGTGTTTCTCCCTCACACTCTGCTGGGCTTACTTCACTGTCCTCAGAAACCAACAGTAGCATTAATTCCAAATTCCCAGTCTCCCCCCCACCCCCATTCTGTGGCATTCCTGTCACTGGGAGGGGGTGTCTGTGAATCCCAGCCCCCACCCCCTCTGGTCTCCTAGAGTTCCCATGTGTGAGTCAGGTCAAGAGCAGTTCTACCTGCCAGTTATCTGTGTCACTGGGAAACCAGAAAGACTGAAGAACACTTCATATTCTCTAGAACGCCACAGCTTAGTTGAGAAAGGAAAGTGCTTCAAAGAAGCCTCGAAAGGCAGCTTCCCAGATGCTGTAACTCACGTAGGAAGTGACTTTGCTTGCAAACAGCTGCAAATGTCACCATTTACAAGATGAATATGCTAATTAGCTTGACTGCTGTAATTGCACTATATATATCTATCAAATACTGTGTTTTACACCTTAAATACATACTTTTTTATATTAAAGGGAGATGTGCAAGCACGAAAATCTGAATTTGAATACCCAGTTGGGCATGGCTATGTATGCTTGTAAGACCAGCTCTGGAGAACAGTGATAGGTAGATCTGGGAAGCTTGGTGACCGGTTGGCCTAGCCAAAAGGGCAAGCTTCCAATTCAGAGAGACACCATGTCCCAAGGCTAGACATAGAAAGCAATAAAAGAAAACACCCAACATCCCCCTCTGCCTCTGCTTGTGCACACGAAGGTTTGTGTGCACCCATGTGCTATACACACACACACACACACACACACACACACACACACACACACACACACGCTGAATTAAATTGAAAATTAAGAAAAAAGGTTAAAGATACAGTGTTCCTCACTTTCCCCACTGAGGGCAGTCAGTCACTCCTGCATTCAATATAAAAAGTTAACATCTACATTAAGCATCAGCACTAAAGCTTTAATGCTAATGATGCAGAATTATAAATACTAAATTTGTGAGGATTCTTTTACTCAACAAATACGTTTTTCATAATAAATATGAAGCCATGGAGCTGGAGATATAGTTCAGTTGGTAGAGTGCTTGCCTAGCATGCACAAAACCCTGGGTTCAGTCCCTAGCACCCCATAAATTGGGCATGGTAGTGCACACCTGTAACCCCAGCACTCATAAGGCTGAGGAAGGAGAATTGGTATGAGTTTGAGGATAGCTTGGGCTGCACAGCATATGACTCAAAAAAAAAAAAAAAACCACCACAAGAAACTAAACAAAATTTCCAAGATGTTCCAGGCCAGGCACAGCTTTTAGGCCCTTGGAGTTACATCAGTAAACAAAGAGGACAAAAGTTCTTGCCCTTGTGGGGCTCTTACTTTATTAGCACAGGACAGAAAGTCAAGTTTATAGTTAGGACAGTGGAATGTAGTGGAGGAAAATTAAACAAGGCAGTAATTGGGGGCTTCTATGTATCTAGAGGGGATGATCAAGGTCAGCCTTGCCAAGAGGAACAGCCCATCAAAGTCAACAGTCATGCAAAAGCCCTCAGGGGCCTCCAGCACTGAAGGAAGAACACCGCCAGACTGGCTGGGGCAGAAAGGACAATGATAAAGAGATCACAGCACCTGGAGTCCATCATAGCATCCTGGCTTTTCTTCCAAATGAGATGAGACTCCATCAGGGTTGTGAGCACAGAATGAGATAGTAACTACATCCCAGTAGAGACGGCAGTTCTGAAGGAATTTGGCTATAAAGGAGAACTGGGAATGGTAAGTTTAAGAGATGGGAACACAGCCTGGAAATATGGCTCAATGAGTAAAAGCCATAATCTGAGTCCCTGATGACCTGAGTCCACAATGGCCTGAGTCCCTGATAATGACCTGAGTCCCTGATAATGACCTGAGTCCCTGATAATGACCTGAGTCCCTGGTGACCTAGTCCCTGATAATGACCTGAGTCGCTGATAATGGCCTGAGTCCCTGATAATGACCTGAGTCCCTGATAATGACCTGAGTCCCTGATAATGACCTGAGTCCCTGATAATGACCTGAGTTCCTGATAATGACCTAAGTGAGTCCCCGATGACCTGAGTCTCCTCTCTTAATCAAAAGCTGGACGCAGTGGCGCATCTGCGATCCCAGCTCTCCTACAGTGAGATGGGAGGTGGGGCAGGGCAATCAGCCAGAAGATGGTGAGCCAGAAGTACATGGAGTGGCAGAAAAAGAGAGACCCTTCCTCAACAAGATGGAAAGTGAGAACAGGCTCCAGGGATGGGAACAAATGCCATGAAAAGAACCCTGGTTGTTTTTCCATTAAGATTAGTAATGACATGTTTGGAAATGGAGAGCTTTAAATTTTAAAATCACATTTTGGTTTTGGCCTGACATGATCACACATGCACATGGTCCTAGCTACTAACAAGACAGAATTGACTGGAGCCGAGAGTTAGAGGCAAGTCTGTGCAACAGAGTGAGAGATCCATCTCGAAAGGCGACGACACTGCTTTACACATTTGTGTATATGTCAAGAGAGAGTGAACCACACGATGGTTCACTCACTCATTTGATGAGCTATTTGGCATCTAACTATACAAACTGATAAAGGTTGCACATCTCTAATCCAAAATGTTTCCAAATTTGAAGCTTTTTTGAGTGTCAACATGGCACATATATAAAATTCTATACCTGACCTCAAGTGATGGGATGCAGACAAAATCTGGGCATGCACTCAAAGTGGTCTATAAAATTACATTCAGGTTGTGTATAAGGTAAATATAAAACATAAAATTAATTTTGCTGTGGGTATAAAGTATATATAAAACAGAAGTTAATTTTCTGTTTAGACTTAGGCTCTATCCCCAAGATATTTCATTATGCAGATGCAAATATTCCAAAATATTTTTTAAAAGTCTGAAACACCCTGGTCACAGTGTTTCAAGTGAGGGAGGTCACTGACCAGTATAATCAAGACCACGGAAATAATTCCTAAACCCTGGAAAGAAACTGAGTCTGAGTTTCTGATTTCTGGATATACAAACTTCTAACCACATTCGAGTGTATGACCTGCTCCTACAGTCTTTCCTCGTAATAAGGATTTTGAAGACATATCATGCCACCAACTACTTGCTGAACAGTTACAGTAGTTAAATATTCAAAACGCCTCTTTGACAAAATGTATAACCATGCTCAAGAGCTCATGAGCTACAGTCACAATGACTCAACTCTTTTATGTAACCTGAATTTTTTAAAAAATACTTTAGAGATTGGGGAAATGGCTGCATGGTTAAGAGTGCTTGTACAAGCGTCGGACCTGAGTTCAGATCAACACAACGAAAAAGCTGAGTGCTTGTACAAGCGTCGGGCCTGAGTTCAGATCAACACAACGAAAAAGCTGAGTGCTTGTACGAGCGTCGGACCTGAGTTCAGATCAGCACAACGAAAAAGCTGAGTGCTTGTACAAGCGTCGGACCTGAGTTCAGATCAACACAACGAAAAAGCTGAGTGCTTGTACAAGCGTCGGGCCTGAGTTCAGATCAACACAACAAAAAAGCTGAGTACAGCTGTGCATGCCTGTGAGCCCAATGTTGTGGGACAAAGACAGGAAGATTCCAAGGGCCCACGAGCCAGTCAGCCTAGGTACTGAGGGGATGGTCAGATTCAGTGAATGGCTCTGTCCCAAGGCAATAAGGCAGAGAACAGAGGAAGACACCCCAAATTCTGCTCTGGCTCCTGTATTCAAACATCATGTGCATGTACACACTCTCATGGGCATGAACCAAAATATACACCATACACGCATATATATATGCTACACACATCTACACATATACACTACCCACTCCCAACACACATATACACACACACAACAAATGAAAAAAGAAAGAAAAAATCCTATTCAGCTTTCTAAAGAGATGTCCTTCATTTGTGTGATGAGTTAACCAGTCTTTTAGAGTCAATTACTTACTTTTTTTTTCTCTTTCTCTCTCTCTTTTTTACTGAATTGCTCATTTAGTTGTGTGGGGGAAAAATAGCATCTGATAGAGGCTTTTTGCATAACTGGCCATCTGTTTCAATGCAATGATTACAATAGTCTGCACCCAGCCAACATCAGTAACAAATCCAAAGCAATTCATAGGCTTCATTCACTTCTTCCTCCAGGGACCAGGAAACAGCTGAAACCCACAACAGTCATTTCACAGTAGCATCTTCTTGTTTTTGTATTTGTTCATTGAGCATCATGATGGGTTCCGTAGAGATGATTTCATTCAAAAATATAATGTACTTTGACTGTATTCATTCCTCATACATTCTCTATCCTGTAAGGACCCTTCCTTTTCCCACAGTCTTGTTTCTACTTTCATGACATATTGTAGCACGAATCTTAAAAGTCTTATTAATAAAAACAAACCTGGAGCCAGGTATTGGGGTGAATGCTGGAAGATCAGAGAAACAGAACAGGCCACAGCTAACTTCACCTCGCCAACTTCTCAGCTGATCTCATTTCCTCAAACTGGAAGCCTCTGAGTCCTCATCCGAATGGATCTCAGCTAAACTGCTGCTAAAAGCTTAAAAAGGACCTAGTTCCTGGTCCGTGAGCCTTATATACCTTTCTGCTTCCTGCCATCACTTCCTGGGATTAAAGGTGTGTGTCACTTTGCCTGTCTGTTGCCAGTATGGCTTTGAACTCACAGAGATCCAGACAGATCTCTGCCTCTGGAATGCTAGGATTAAAGGCATGTGTGCCACCATTTTCTGGCCTCTTTGTCTAATCTAGTGGCTGTTCTGTTCTCTGACCCTCAGATAAGTTTACTAGGATACACAGTATATCAGCCACAACATATACATATGTTATTATATATGTACACATACATCTTATTAATCTAGCATATATATAAATACATATGAAAATGGGAAATGTTTGTCTGAGTCTGGCTTCTTTCACTTAATATGATTATCTACAATTACAACCATTTTCCTTCAAACAACATAGTTGCATTCTTCTTTATAGTTGAATAAAGCTCCATTAAGTGTGTGTGTGTGTGTGTACACACACACACACACATACACACACACATATATATATATAGTACATATATATATATAATTTCCACTGTCTAGCCATCAGTTGACAGATACCTAAGCTGAGTTCATAGCTCAGCTATGAGAAAAAGTACAACAGCAAACACGGCTGTGTAGGTACCTCTATGGCATGCTGATTAAAAGTCCTTTGAGTAATGACCCAGAAGCGGTACAGTTTGACTCTGTGGCATTCTGGCTTTAGTTTTTGGAATGTTTATACTAATTTCCCAGCAGCTAGACTAACTTACATTCCCACCAGCAGTACATAGGGCTCCTGCTCTCCCTCTACTCCCTGCCCAGCACTTGGTTTTGTTTATCGTTGCAACTGCTGTCTATATATAGAGAGATATAGATTATATATAGATATAGATATATAGATATAATAAAGAGAGTGCATATATGCAAGATGGCACATGTGTAGGTCAGAGGACAATTTTATGGAGTTGATTCTCTCCTTCCCCCTTGATATGGTTGCAGGCCACTAAGTTTGTAAGACAAGGGCTTTACCACTAAGCCAAATTGCCAACCCTGCTATTAGTTTTCTTTTTTCTTTTTTTTTTTTTTTTGGTTTTTCGAGACAGGGTTTCTCTGTGTAGCTTTACGCCTTTCCTGGAACTCGCTTTGTAGACCAGGCTGGCCTCGAACTCACAGAGATCCGCCTGCCTCTGCCTCCCGAGTGCTGGGATTAAAGGCATGCGCCACCACCACCTGGCTAGTTTTCTTAATAAGAGAAGAGCAATTTTGAATTCGGTAAATTGATCTCAGTGGAGTTTTGATTTGCATTTTCCTAATGACTAATATAACATCTTTTGGATACAAGGGCAATACATATTTTTGTGTTTGAATTGAAAAACTATTTGCTTAAAGGGTTTTTCTTGTCTGGAAATATGGCTCAATGGTTAAGAGCACTGGCTGCCCTTACAGAGGACCCAGGTTCAATTCCCAGCAGCTACATGGTGTTTCACAGCCATCCATAACCACAGCTTCAGAAGGTTTGATACTCCTTCTGAGCTCTCAGGGCACTGCATGCACATGATGCACATACATACATATAGGCTCACACCCATACACATAAAAATTTAAGAAATAAACATTTTATTTTAATTTTTAATGTATGGTGGGGTGGCATATACATTTAATACCAGCACTCAGGAGGCATAGACGGCCGATCTTTGTGAGTTCAAGGCCAGCCTAGTCCTAGTGAGTTGCAGATCAGTGAGGGATACATAATAAAACCCTGTCTCAAAAAAAAAAAAAAGCCATTTTCCTGGATTTGTATTTAGGATTTGAGTGCAGTTCCTAAGAACCTCCCAGCTTCTGTGTAAACAATCAGAACAGGAAACTAAAATCAAGTCTTGGCTTCTATGAGCATACATATTCTGGGAAAACTGCTTAACTTCTCAAAGGCACACTCTCTACAACTATAAAATGAGACAAAACTCAGTAAGGACAGAGTGGCCACACCACTCACTGCATGCCTAGCACAGCTGGGGACACAGGAGCATCTGGATGTTTGTCTGCATCTGCCTCACTGGACCTCAGACTCCTTCCTCCTCTCAGGAAAGAGTGTGCAGTATCTCTTCTGTCCAGGAAAGGGTGTATCCTGCCATTTCGGTCCCTGCAGCACTTCTCTGGGGTCGGGAGGCTTCTGAGTGCACTGTCCCTGCCATTCTCTTACTGGGGGGGACTCTGTTTTGGATACACTAACATCTCAACAAGCAAGTATACATCACCGTGCTCCTCACTGGAGAACAGGGTAGCGAACAGAATCCCCATGGTGTGCTTCTTCTTCTCCTTCTTCTTCTTCTTCTTCTTCTTCTTCTTCTTCTTCTTCTTCTTCTTCTTCTTCTTCTTCTTCTTCTTTGTGGGCTTTTGCTTTCTTTTTTTGTTTTTTGTTTTGGTTTGTTTTGTTTTTCAAGACAAGGTTTCTCTGTATAGCCCTGGATATCCTGGAACTAGCTCTGTAACTTAGTTTATATTCTTCCTGCCATCCTTCTGATCACAAGAACGCATCTTAGGTATATGATCAGCAACAATTGTTTTAAACGAATTTATTTATTTGGCTTTTCAGGACAAGGTTTCTCTGTGTAACAGGTCTGGCTGTCCTAGAACTCGATTTGTAGACCGGGCTGGCCTTGTACTCACAAAGATCTGCCTGTCTGTGCCTGAGTGCTGAGATTTAAGGCGTGTGCTACCACCACCAACTTTTGCTTGGTTTTTAGATAGTATCTTGCCTTGTATGTAGCACAAACTGACTTCAGACTTGCTCTGTAGCCTAGGCTGGCCTCAAACTTGTGATCCTCATCACTCTTAATATACAACTGAAGGTTTTCGGTTTTGTTTTTAGTTTACTTAGTGTACTGCAGAGTATATGCAATGGGCATGGTGGTTACAGAAGAGCTGTGTGATGTAATCTTGATTTCATTAAGCAACTTCAGATTCAGTGTCAGCTACTGGGACGTTTACACTATACATGGATAAACACATTTATTATTTGGCAATTTCATACATGTGCATAATGTAACCTGGTCAAACTCCCCCTCCCCCCACCCCCGTGCTCTCTTACCCCCCTCTGACTCCTGACAAGCCCCATTCTTGCCAACAATCACTTCCAGATCATTTTGAGTTTAGTTAGGCTGCCTCCATGAGCATGAGTGTGGAGCTATCCACTGGAGTAAGGGCAACCTCCAAGTGTCTACCACCGAAGACATGACTCTCTCTCTCTCCCAGCAGCCCTCAACAGTCAGCTGCTTCCCAGGAAGGAACAGGTCACCAACACTCTGTCCTGCATCTACTCATTATACTCACTAAGGTTTTTTTTTTTTTTTCACTTTATTTTGGGGGCTGGGGTGCCACTGTGCCACAGTGCAAACACAGCGGTCAGAGAACACCTTGCAGGAGTCCAGTATCTTTCCACATGTGGATTCTGAGGATGGAACTCAGGTGGTCAGTCTTGGCAGCTACCTCACCCACCATTCAGTTATTATAATCCAGCTGGAAAACTAATGTTGGCTATACACACAAACACGCTGATATACACATATTGTTGCTATAAAAATGTGTTTATGGACTTTGCACATCAAAACACCTTATGCCTACTGCTTCTCTTGGAATTTTATCTTGCAGGTCAGTGCACTGGAAACTGAAAACATTGAACATGTTTATCAAGCTACTACTAAAAGACTGGAAAAACTGGTTATCAACGCAGTTTTACAGAATTTGGGGTCAGGAAAAAAATGGGCTCACATGTGGGTTCTGCCATTTACCACGAATGATTCTGAATCTGAACCTCGAGGCCCTAGTTCCCTCTTTGTGAAGCAAGAACACAGTAACACTTTCTTCTTGAGGATTAAGAAGATGGACTAAAGTCATGTGTCTTTAGCTCAGATTAATGTATCAATAAGTGATAAGAAAAACTGTGGCCAGCGGTGGTGGCACGGTGGCGGCACACGCCTTTAATCCCAGCACTCGGGAGGCAGAGCCAGGTGGATCTCTGTGAGTTCGAGGCCAGCCTGGTCTACAGAGTAAGATCCAGGACAGGTGCAAAGCTACACAGAGAAACCCTGTCTCGAAAAACCAAAACAAACAAACAAAAAAAAAAAAACTGTGTAAGACAAATTGCTAAATTTGAAAACCTGGAGCCACATATTGGGGTGAAAACTGAGAGATCAGAGGAATAAGACAAGCCACAGCCAACCTCACCTAACCAGAGAGGTATACCTAACCTGTATACCCATGCCTATATGCCTTGCCTTTCTGTCCCTACCCTCTTACTTCTTCTCTCTGCCCAGCTACATCACTTTCCTCTTTCAGCCCAGCTCTATCACTTCCTGTCTGTACAAACCTCCAGACCTCAATGGTTAACTAGTGCTGGTAATTAAAGGCGTGTGCCACCACGCCTGGCTCTATTCCCAGTGTGGCCTTGAACTCCCAGAGATTCAAATGAATCTCTGCCTCCCAAATGCTAGGATTAAGGGCATGTGCTACCATTGCCTGACCTCTATGTTTAATATAGTGGCTGGCTTTTTCCTCTGATCCTCAGATAAGCTTTATTGGGGTGCACAAATAAAGTATCACCACAGAACTGCTTGTATAAAAAACTGAGTCTGGAGTCCCTGGCTACAGCAGAGAGTGTCAAGCTGTCCGGTATTATGCTAACAAACTCACTAGCCTGGGAACCAGAGGAGCTAAGCTTAAATAGAAACCTTGCTTTTTTTCCTCCCAAGCTACGTGACCTTAATCAAGGCCCAACCTCTTTGCACGTCAGCCACTTGTTTAACTGGCGGGTATCAACAGTATTAATTACAGTTTTTAGAGCACTGACCCTATCCAGTGTAATCTGCTAGGTTTACACACAGACTCCTCCAGTCTGCATGTCAGCCTCCTTGGTAGATAGCCTTATCTCCATTTGATAGGTGGCTGATGCTGAGGGACGTCAACCTTGGCCAGGGCCACCCAGCTACTGCATGATACTGCATGAGGGCAGAGCCTGGCTCCACAGCCAGCTGTACCTGTTAACCTGCTGCCTGCCTCCCCTGGGAAGGCAAAAGGAAATGGCTGCTTTGACATCACCTTTCAGTTAACAGTCCTGTGCAAACACTGTGTTATGGTGGTGGTCCTTTGTTCAAAGAACTGAGTGACACAAAGATCTTGGGGTGTGTCCTTAGAGCCTAGAACCCTGAAAGAACAAAGTTATACTTTTAAATCTCTTTCCTTGGGGCCGGAGAGATGGCTCAGCAGCTAAGAGCACTGACTGGTCTTGTGACAGCCCTGGTTAGAATCCCTGCGCCCACATGGCAGCTCACAACAACCTCCGGTCTCAGGGAGTCTGACTGCACAGACACATGCAAACAAAACACCCACACACATAATTGTTTTACTCTCAAAAAATTAATAAAAATGACTCTTTTCTTATTGAAACTTCACCTTGAACTGAATTTCATTTAAACAGACCCAATAAACAATGAATTTAAAAAGAAAGAAAAAAAACACGCACAACTAATTACAGACTAGATGTGTGTAAGCTACTCTATGTCAACTGGACATTGCTCTCTACACTTCTGGAAGCCCACTGCAACCAAAGCCTGCACTCCTAAAGAGACAAAATTGTGTGTGTGTGTGTGTGTGTGTGTGTGTGTGTG
>CABHPP010130061.1:34057-46523 GCA_902168425.1 Peromyscus attwateri | reverse complement strand
CTGAACCTGGAAGACAGCCCCAACGGTCATGGGTGGATCCACAGAAGAGCTTGGGGAAGCAGTGGTTTGATCACGTGTAGGGTGGCATTTCATAGTAGAGAGTGCTTGTTTTAGGAAGGATCCTAAGTTAGAAAAGCCTTCTGAAGGAGGAAAGTCTGAACTTAAAGGCCTGTGTATCAGGGAAGGCATTTGCTGTGCTGTTTCAACCCCACCAGAGGATGGACAGCATTAGGCAAAGGAAGGAGCCACACAAATAAAAACAGCCTGTCCCTCGTAAGCTAACTCCAGTGGTAGGGCCATATCTGAGTCCAAATAAATACTTCTCTGAAAGAGATCCCTGTCTGAATAGTCCAGAGGGATCCCAGGGGCCCCGTGGGATAAAATCTGAAGGTCTGCCCTGGGAAATAATCATCTACATAGAGAGGTTGACCTCAGGTTGACTGGTTAGGAGGTATTTAGCATTTAGATTCCTAGAGAAAAGCAGCAGGCATGTAGATGGGGTAGCAAGTCCAGAGCCCATGTAAGCATTCAACACAGAAAGAGTTAGAAACAGTGCAAATTACACCCTCAAACCGCTCCCGCAATGACGTATTTCTTCCAGCAAGGCCACAACTCTAAAACAGCACCGCCAGCTAGGGACCAAGTATTCAAATGTCTGAGCTGAGACATGGTTTCACTATGTCATTCTAACTGGCCTGGAACTTGCTGTGTAGACCAGGATGGCCCTAAACTCATAGAGATCACCTGCCTCTGCCTCCCAAGTGCTGGTCTTATGTTGGTGTTGTTGCTTTTCATTTTTGTTTTTTTCTGTGTAGCCCTGGCTGTCCTGGAACTTACTCTGTAGACCAGGCTGGCTTTGACCTCATAGAGATCTTCCTGCCTCTGTCCCCACACCCCAGTGCTGGGATTAAAGATGTGCACCACCAGGCCCAGCTGCCTTATTATTATTTTTAATGATGTAAATGTATGTGTACCTTGTAGGGGTATGTGCGCATGAGTTCAAGGATCCACAGAGGCCAGAGGACGTATTGCTGTGGTTGTTTGAATGAGAATGGCCTCCAAGTTTGAATACTTGGTCCCTATTGGTGGAACTATTTGGGAAGGACTAGGAGGTGTGGCTTTGTTGGAGGAGGTGTGTCACTAGAGTTGGCTTTGAGGTTTCAAAAGACTCATACCATTCCCAGTGCTCTCTGGCTGCTTCCTACTTGTGGACCAGGAAGTGAGCTCTCAGTTTTTCCTGTCACTGTGCCCTTGCTCCACTGTCATGGACTCTGCTCCTCTGAAACCCTAAGGCCAATAAATGCTCTCCTTTGTAAGTTTCTGTGGCCAGGGTGTTCTGATCACAACAACAGAAAAGAAACTGGTGTACTCCCCTGGAGCTGGAGCTACAGGCAGTTGTGAGCCTCTAAGTGTGGTTACTGGGAACACAACTCAGATCCTCTGCAAGCAAACACTGTTAACACTGTTAACAACCAAGCCATCTCTCCAGTTTTAAAAGGTATTGCTGTTGGGGAATTAAAGAGGGATCGTAGATGGATTTTAGTAGGGCAAGTTGTTTGCCCTTCCAATTTGTCCCTTGATGGCCCATACACTCAGACTAATTTCCGTTTCTATTACAAAAAGGATGAGTCTTCATCCTGGGGGCATAGGGACGGTGGTCCCCAAGTGAGGCACAATTTGTCCCAAAAGGGCCATAGGACTTCCCGGTCATTAAGGAGGGACTATTGGGAAGGCATGTGAGAAGAGGAAGTCTGCACTAGCTTCATTTCTGTGGTGTGATGAAACAACCCGGCACAAAGCGACTCAGGAGAGGAAGAGTGGATTTGACTCAACTCCAGGTTTCTGTCCACTGTTTGGGGAAGTCAATGCAGCAGTCATATGACATCTACAGTCAGGAGCAGAGGAAGGTGAATGCCCTGTGCTGCTTGCCTGCTTTCCAGCTAACTCCATCTAGCTTTCTACCATCAGGCCTAGGGCATGGTACTACCCACAGTGGGCTGGGTTTCCCTTTATCAGTTACACAATCAAGACAATTCCCTAGCCAGGTGCCTTTCATTTCAGCATTCGGGAGGCACAGACAGGCAGATATCTATGATTTCAAGGCCAGCCTGATCTACACAATGAGTTCTATGCCAGCCAGGAGTGAGGACTACATAATGAGACCCTGTATCCAAAAAATAAAATAAAATAAAATAAATAAAAAAAGAAAAAAAAGGAAAGAAAAAAGAAAAAGAAAAAGAAAAGAAAGGAAGGAAGGCAGGCAGGCAACCTTCTAGACATTCCCACAAACAACCTGATGAAGACAATTACTTAACTGAGCCTCTCTTCCCAGGTGATTCTTTTTTTTTTTTTTTTTTTGGTTTTTCGAGACAGGGTTTCTCTGTGTAGCTTTGGAGCCTGTCCTGGAACTCACTCTGTAGACCAGGCTGGTCTCAGACTCACAGAGATCCACCTGCCTCTGCCTCCCGAGTGCTGGGATTAAAGGCATGCGCCACCACTGGCCAGCTTTCCCAGTTGATCCTAAGCCGTACATGTTGACATTTAAACCCAACATGACACCTCCCTGGCTATAACTGAGGGGATGGGTAAATAGAGTAAGCGCCTTTTCTGAGGCTTTCATCATGGTTGCAGAGCAGCAGAAAATAAGAACTAGGATGGAGAGCTGGCTCAGGGGTGAAGAGCACTTGCTGCTCTTGGAGAGACCTGGGTTCAGTTCTCACAACCTACACAGTGGCTCAAGACCATCTGTAACTCCAGTTCCAGGGGGTCCAATGACCTCTGCTGGCTCCTTGGGCACCACACACACACACACACACACAAACACACGGCACACATATATACAAGCAGGCAAAACACTCATACACATAAAATAGTAAAGAATTTTTTTTGTTTTTTCAAGATAGGGTTTTTCTGTGTAGCCCTGGTTGTCATGGAACTAGCTTTGTAGACCAGGCTGGCCTCAAACTCAACAGAGATTCACCTGCCTCTGCCTCCCGAGTGCTGGGAATAAAAGCATGTGCCACTCTGCCTGGCTATTTTGGTTTTTGTTTGTTTGTTTGTTTGTTGTTTTTTGTTTTTTTGTTTTTGGGTTTTTTGTTGTTGTTTTTTTGAGACAGGTTTTTTCTGTGTAGTTTTGGTGCCTGTCCTGGATCTTGCTCTGTAGATCAGGCTAGCCTTGAACTCACAGAGATCCACCTGGCTCTGCCTCCTGAGTGCTGGGACTAAAGGCGTGCGCCACTGCCACCCGGCTTTGTTTTGTTTTTGAGACTATGTATCTCTGACTGTCCTGGCACTCACTGTGTAGACCAAGTTGGCTTTGAACTCACAGAGATCCACCTGCCTCTGAAAAATCAAACCCTACAAAACAAAAAAGAGTTCTGGGAACAGAGCTTGGTGGTAGAGAATTTGCCTAGCATATATAAGCGCTTCCGGACCAATCTATAAATTGCCTGACAAGAAAAGAGAATAAGGCGGCTAGAATTCACCTCCATTGAGTCTACGTATTTAGCCTGATCACATTTCTAAGGCACTCAATTCTTCAGAGCTGAGTCAGGTGGAGAGCAGACTGTGACTCTGTCTTGGATACAATGGAAAGTGGTAAGTCTTAAATGGAAATAATTAGTCAGCCAGGCATCAGACAATGGCTAGAGAGCTTCAGCCCTTGTTAAAGCCACAAGGTGAATGCCATTCCTATTATTTCACATTAAAGGAGATTGATGACCAGTGACAACATGGTTAGGGTGGCCCAGCTAGCTGATGGCTGGTGGAGTGGGGCTCAAATCTGAACTTAGAGACCATGTCTGGGCAGGCTGGGCATCCTACTAGAATTAGCAGTTTTATAAGGTAACTTTATCCTTAAGCATAATTAATGTATGCAAGTCTTTATGTCCCAAAGCAAATGCTTCCCCTGTCTCAGATAAACACACTTGCTAGCAACAGTTGTTGACTGAAGCGTGTGGAATGAGAAGTGAGAAGAAAAGGATCACAAGGAAATGGGAAGTGGCTGCTTTCTTAAGGAGAACAATGAGGAAAGGTTAATTTGGGAAAGATCCAAAAGAGGAAGCCACCAGGTGCACATCATGTGCAAGGCACATGTGACTCTGCAAGGTGGAGGTGATGCTTGGGCCCATTACCTCTCCTGGGCTGGTGGCTCTGTGGGTATGACATCAGCAGCCCCTTCCTGGAAGTCTTGTAGCAGGAAAGCTATGGTGCGTTTGCTTCTGGTGTCGAAGAAAGCAGGCCTCTAAGTGAGTGGTTTATAAGTGAGAGAGAAATATTGGCGAAGGGACCGAGGGCTGGGGGCCCGCAAAGACGGCGACAGGAGCTGTTTTTTGTTTTTTGTTTTTTCATTGATTTATTATCAGTTTTGGTTGTGTGTGTTTCTATGGTATGCATATGTATACATTTTCATATGTGTGCATTGGGTGTCTTTTTCTCTGTTGCTACTTTTTTTTTTTTTTTTTTTTTTTGAGACCGGGTCACTCACTGAACCTGGAGCTCACCAATTCAGTAAGACTAGCCAGCTTAACAAGCCTCAGAGATCCTCATTTCTTTGACTTGTCAGGTGTTCAGGCACATGCTACTGCGCACCCAGACATTTTAGTGGGGACTGGGGATCCTAACTCAGATCCTCATGCTTGTTCGGTGAGCACTTTACTAACTGAGCCAGCTCCCAGCCCCAAAACAGCCAATTTTAAAAGTAAATCACAGAAGTATAGCCTGAGAAAAATACAAAGAACACAAGCAGAATGTGATGATGAGAAACAAGAAGGGATGATGCTATTTAGAATTATGAGAGAAAATCTCACTAGGTAGTTGATATTTAAACTGAGATCTGCAGCATAAGATAGAACAATTCAAAGAACTAAGGAAAGATAGTAAATGAACATGGGGTGTTCTGTCTACAAGAAGGCGATTGTGTTTTGAGCCTTAGAAAGCAGAATAGACCGGACGGTGGTGGCGCATGCCTTCAATCCCAGCACTCGGGAGGCAGAGGCAGGTGGATTTCTGTGATAGCCTGTGTGTAGCCTGGGCTACAGATTGAGTTCCAGGAAAGGCACAAAGCTACACAGAAAAACCCTGTCTCAAAAAACAAAACAACAACAACAAAAATAAATAGCTAGACTCAAGGACATCTGGCCACCTTTTCTAATGGTTGGAATGTGGAATGTTTGGGATGTCAGGTACTTCCTCACCCCTGGGTAGATCCCTGGGTGATACCAGCTTAAGGCTTTTCCTGAATCTGGGTGTTGCCTGCCAGTAAGCCTGTCACAGAAGCTGTGTCTAGGCCCCTAAGCCTGTCATGATTGCTGTGTGGTCAAGCTATTTTGGGGCCCCTCCACAATGTAATAGAATCAATTGATGAATTTTAGGCAGGAGGCTATGTGATCTGATTTATATTTTTTTGTGTGCATTAATTTATTTATTTTTTTAATTCTATGACATAGCCTTTATTTAACTTGTTCTTCCATTACCTAATGTGTTCCCAGATAAACATACTATTGCTCCTTTACACTCTCCAGTGTCTGCTCATATCTCACCTTCTCACAAAGGCCATCTGTAGCCTTTTCATACAGCCAGCAATGGTTATTTCACATTATAGTCTACCTCTCTACCTACAGCATCTAAAACAGTCCCTGGAAACATCTACTCAATAAACATACAAAGCAACAAAACATACTGTACTATTTTCCTGTGAGTAATTCTTCAGTCACCTTTACTTACATATACTATATACGTATATATGAAACTGGTTTATCATCGCACTAAGTGTTTCTTCCCAATCGGGCCTCTCTCGGGGGTGAACATTTCTATGTAGCTCTGGAACAAAATCATCCTCTTCAGACTGTATTGAGGACTTCATCTTCCTTCTTTAGGTTGGATTTTTCCTTCTAGTGCTTTCTGTAAGGCTGGGTTTGTGGATAGGTATTGATTAAATCTGGTTTTATCATGGAATATTTTGTTTACTCCGCCTATGGTGATTGAGAGTTTTGCTGGATATAATAGTCTAGGTTGGCATCCGTGGTCTCTTAGTGTCTGCATAACATTTGTCCAGGACCTTCTAGCTTGCATAGTCTCTATTGAGAAGTCTGGTGTTATTCTGATAGGTTTGCCTTTATATGTTACTTGTTTAAGAGCCCTGGGCAACTTTCTTTTTTTCTTTTTTTTTTTTTTTTTTTAAAGATTTATTTATTTATTATGTATACAGCATGTATGACTGCAGGCCAGAAGAGGGCACCAGAACTCATTACAGATGGTTGTGAGCCACCATGTGGTTGCTGGGAATTGAACTCAGGACCTCTGGAAGAGCAGTCAGTCGCTTTACCTCTGAGCCATCTCTCCAGCCCCCCAACTTTCTTTTTTTTTCGACACAGGGTTTTTTGTGTAGTTTTGGAGCCTGTCCTGGATCTCGCTCTGCAGACCAGGCTGGCCTCGAACTCACAGAGATCTGACTGGCTCTGCCTCCTGAGTGCTGGGATTAAAGGTGTGTGCCACCACCGCCCAGCATCCCTGACAACGTTTGTGGAGATTTCTATTTTGAGATTGCTGAACATGTGTCGGGTAGTATGTGAGATAATATCCTGACCTTTTCAGGGTCAGAGTGCATCTTCTCACTGGGTGGTGGTGGCACACAGTTTTAATCCCAGGACTCAGGAGGCAGAGGCAGGTGGATCTCTGTGAGTCAAAGGCCAGCCTGGTCTACAGAGCGAGATCCAGGACAGTCAAGACTAAAGAAACTCTGTCTCAACAAAAGACAACCCCCCACCCCCAAAAAAGAGTGGATATTCTCTCTCCCTGCCCTTCATTGTTCTCACTACTTTGTGGGTGCCCTTCGGTATGCTACGACTATATTGACTCCACTGGGCCTTCAAAGAGGATTACATTTTGGGGGAGCTCTTACCTTGATGGAAGGAGGGCAATCAAATGATTGTCAGTCAGCAAGGAAGCTTGCAGCTCGGCCATCTGTGTTTAGACCCAGGATCTGTAACTACAACTGTGCCACTGTGAGCTGTCCGCCTGACTTACCGTGTACTTCTCTGTGAAATTATATTTACCTTCCAACAGAGTGGAGAAGTATATGATTTTGTTTACATATTTATTTATATATATTTATTTTGAAACAAGGTCTTACTATGTAGCCCTGGTTGGCCTGAAACTTACTATGTAGACCAGGCTGGCCTTGACATTCTAGAGATCCACCTACAGATTCTCGTGGCAGATGCCTGATAGGAGAAGTTTATCATTAGAATGGATGCCAACTGTCTGGCACATGGGAAAATAAGCAATAAATCACTGTTTCTGGTATGTAACTGTGAGGTGCAGAGGACGGGGGACAGATGTGACCTAAGGGGTTGTAGGAACATCGAGTGAGTGTATAACTCCGTGAGGATCAGATCAGGTGCCGGTTTGGTTGGGTAGGAAAAGGTCTGAAAAAGAATATCACGGAAGTGTCCCCTAGGTGGTTCAGACATATGTGCTTTTTATATACTTAAACATCATAGTTGAGTTTCCATGCCAGTAAGTACAGGACACGGAATTGTTTCTGGTGGCTTCACAGATTTAATGGGCTTTATCCACGTTATGTTACCATCTATGGCTGGATGTTTAAGTTTTTCTGTGCACTTATGCCTGTGTGCACTTGTGCTCATTTCTGTCATGTGAATTGACCATAATTTACTTAAACATTCAGCTACTTTTAGATAGCTACATAGTGAGACTCTGTCTCAAAAAGAAAAAAGAGCCGGGCGGTGGTGGCTCACGCCTTTAATCCCAGCACTCAGGAGGCAGAGCCAGGCGGATCTCTGTGAGTTCGAGGCCAGCCTGGACTACCAAGTGAGTTCCAGGAAAGGCACAAAGCTACACAGAGAAACCCTGTCTCGAAAAAACCAAAAACAAACAAACAAAAAACAAAGAAGAAAGAATAAAAAGAAAAAGAAAAAGAAAAAAATTGCACTTCAGGTTGGAGGTGTTGCTCAGTGGCTAGCGTGCTTGCCTAGCATACACAAAACCCTGGGTTTCACCCCCAGAATTGCACAAATCAGAGTTGCTGACGCATGTCTGCAACCCAGCATTCAAGAGGTAGCAGCAGGAAGATGAGAAGTTCAAGGTCATCTTTAGCTACATAGCAAACTCAGGCCAGCTTAGGATACATGAGACTTTGTTACAACAGACAGACAAAAACAAACACAAATGACATTTCCAGCCGGGTGAGATGGATCAGTGCGTAAAAGCTTGCCACAATACCGGATGACCTGAACTGGGTCTCTGGGACTCCTAAAAGTTGCCCTGTGACCTTCACACATGCTTGCGTGCATACACCTACTCACGTACGTATACCTACTCACATACATACGAAATAAAGAAAGAAAGAATAATCATTCCATTAAACTTTCTCAACTGCAACACCCACACTTCAACACTCATAGTTGATGTTCCCACCAATTATTGAGGTATTCTTTCACTTATTTATTTGTTGCAAAAAGGACCTCACATTGTAGCCCAGGCTTGCTTGGAACTCACTATGTAGCCAAGACTGTCCTTAAATTTGTAGCAGGCCTCTAGCCTCAGCTTCCATAGCGCTGGAACCACAGGGGTTCGGGTCATAAGCCACCACACCCCGTTTATTGTTGTTTTTACTAGTTTTACTATTCCTCATGTGACTGTCCATATCCTGCATTTCTGGTTTACTATGCAGCCATTGGCATTTTTACTAGAATGTCTTTATAATAGATACTGATTTTAAATGAAGTCAAAATAGCCTTGTTGTTTTGGGAAAGAATCTCATTATGTAGCCCAGACTGACCTTGAATTCATAATCCTCTGGTCTCGGCTTCCCATGTGCTGGGATTACAGGTGTGAACCCCCTTGGCAGAAATAGACTTCTTTGAAAAAAGTTTTATCTTGGCCGGGCAGTGGTGGCGCACGCCTTTAATCCCAGCACTCAGGAGGCAGAGCCAGGTGGATCTCTGTGAGTTTGAGGCCAGCCTGGGCTACAGAGCAAGATCCAGGACAGCTCCAAAGCTACACAGAGAAACCCTGTCTGAAAAAAAAAGTTTTATATTTCTTTTTAAAATCTCAACCAGAATAAATATAAAAAAGAAAGTTCAAATTTGATGCCATGTTGCCGGGGCCATGTAAGGCCTCAGAGGTAGTCACTTTGAACATTTTAATGAGCTGTTCTAGATTCCTCCTTGCTAATAAGTATACATAGACTGCTTCTCTCCACAGGGCCGAGAATGGAACCCCAGGGCTTCACCCATGCTAGGCAAGCACGCTATCAGTTTCACCTCAGACTTTTTTAAGTTGAAAAAGTTATATTAGGTTATTTTACAACCTGCCTTTTCATGTAATTATGTATCAGTTACTGTTTCAATGCCAGTAAGCACAGCAATATAGAATTGTGTCGAACGTTTCACAGACGCAGTGGCCTTGCTACTACCTATGTCTGGACACGTGTTCTCTCTGTGTCTTTGTTCACTTCTCTATCACACGGACTGACCACAACTTATTTGAGTATGTAACTATTTTTAAGTATTTAAGGGTTTCTTCCTTTGCTTTTGCTACCACAAATACCATTAAAATTTCAGGGTCGTTTGTACAGACTCAGGTATTTCCAGGAGGTCATCAGTTTCCCATCTCCCACCAGAGGTGGTGAGGGAAGACTCTTTAGAGGCTCTTTTCTGTAAGCAGCAGCAGCAGCAGCAGCAGCAGCTGCAAAGAGGGTACTCAGAGGAACTAATAGAGGATAGAAAAGGAAGGGAAGGGAAACACAGAGGGGCAGCAAAGAGGAAAATTACCAGATATCACCATTTTTTTAAAAAAAAAAAACAATTTTCCATGCAGAAAAGTAATGTGTGATCCTCATAAGGTAACCCAGACCT
This sequence comes from Peromyscus attwateri, assembly GCA_902168425.1. NCBI lineage: Eukaryota > Metazoa > Chordata > Mammalia > Rodentia > Cricetidae > Peromyscus > Peromyscus attwateri. The sequence continues at coordinate 36,642 of CABHPP010130061.1, read as the reverse complement.
GGGGCAGGCATATATCAAAGGTATAGAAGCTCATGAGTGTGAGGACCCATGTTCTTTTTTTTTTTGGCTTTTCGAGTCAGGGTTTCTCTGTGTAGCTTTTGGAGCCTGTCCTGGAACTCGCTCTGTAGACCAGGCTGGCCTTGAACGCACAGAGATCCGATCCGCCTGGCTCTGTCTCCCGAGTGCTGGGATTAAAGGCGTGCACCACCACCGCCGCCCGGCGAGGATCCACGTTCTATTCCCACCACTACGAAAGCAAACAAAATTTCCTCCAACTTTTAGGAATATCTGCACTCCGTTCATCCATACATTTATTCTTTTAGTCTTGCTTTGTAGCCCATGCTGACCTGAATCTCCAGGTCTCTGTCCTCAGCCTCCTGAATGCTGGGATTGATGCTTAGACACTTTGGGGATGAATCTATCCGGTTTATATCACTTTTGAGTTTCCACTGCCCGCGGGCTCACTGCAGTTCTTCTAAGTAGAAGGCCTCTGCTCTGTTTCCCTTTCCCATTGAGAGATGCCCAGAGGCGCAGCCTCTTGCGGCTGCTTAGGAAGTCAAACTCTTCATCTCCCCTCCAGCCTACAGTTTAGGGTGGCAGTGGCCCCGCCAGGTGGAGCAAGGACAGGCTGCTGGGGAGAGCTGCCTGCGGTGACTCCTGCAGGGTTCGGGACAGAGAGGAACTGCCAGGGAGACAGCTGGTGCTCGGTGCCCACCTTGGTGCCAAGGCCCATACACACTGCCGGGCAAGGCGAGAGGAGAAAGGCTGCAGCCGCCTGCAATCCTCTGTGTTCTCTTTAATCAACAGTCCCCCAAACCTCGGTGTCTACACAGATCAACCACTGCTGAAAATCCCAAGCCCCGGAAAATGAAACCCATAGCCTTGGGATAAAACTGGCCTGGCATTCTTTTCTTTATGGCCTTGCACCACAGGTGCTGGCGGCCATCCTCGAAGTGACTGCTCTGCCCACGGCTGTTCAGTTTTGGCTTCTCTTCAAACCCGCCTGAACTCAGGGGTCCTACATTTGGCCCGGGGCGTAGCCCTCACGTGAGGCCTTCGAGCTTGCACCACCCACTCTGACTCAACTGCAGCCTTGGCAAAAACCCCTACCGCCCGGTGACTCAGTTTCTCCAACTGCTCACATGGACAACAGCATGAGGCACCAGAGTGGAATGCGGAGGGTGCCAGGGACAGCTTCTCTGCAGTGCGTGCTTTCTTTCAGGCGAGGCCCCAGAGGCTAGAGTGTGTGCCTCCCAGAGCATTTTTTCTGACCGTGCCCTGCACTAGCCACCGCTTTGGGTGGCAATGATTCTGCAAAGTGCACCGGCTGGACTGCGGGGGAGACACCGCCCGGGTCATTGAGGGCCTCTCGGGGGAACGGCGGGTGCCGGCGCCGGTTCCAGGCCCGTTCCCAGTACCCGCAGCCTGACGCAATCCGACGCGCCCTTGCTGCATGCCGGTGCTGGGGAAACCTTCCCTGCGGTTGCATCACTCCAGCCAGGTCTGCCACGGAGGAGGAGCTGAACCAATCAGCACGCTCGTTGGGCCGGGGGGCGGGCTACTCTGGTACCCACTTGGAGGGCGGCGCGGTTAATCGAGAAGCAAAATCCAAAGGTGATTGGCCAAAAGGAGATTTGCTCCGCCCCAATCACCGAGACAGCTGGAGGCAGCTGGAGGGCCCTCCCGGCCGAAGGGTTTAAAGAGCGCCTCAGAGGGTACCACTCAGCTGGAGCGACCGATCGGTGCCAGGCCAGGTGTACGCGTCCGTCGGTCTTTCCGTGCCGTGCCGGAGACCAGCCCCGGAGGCCGCCTGGGCCCGTCCCTGCGCCGGGCACCATGAAGCAGGAGTCCGCAGCCCAGAGCACCCCACCTCCCTCACTGTCCCCTGCACCATCCGCGCAGCCCTCCTGGGAGGATGGCGACCCCCAAGCCCTGTGGATTTTCGGGTACGGCTCCCTAGTATGGAAGCCGGACTTTGCCTACAGCGACAGCCGTGTGGGCTTTGTACGTGGCTATAGCCGGCGGTTCTGGCAGGGAGACACTTTCCACAGGGGCAACGACAAGATGGTGAGCATCTTACTGTGCCCAGGGGAGTGAGGTGGGGGCGGCAGGAGAGTGGGCGCCCATGTCCTGAAATGTCAGGGACTTTGGGCTAACTGAAGGAAATGTGTAAACTTGGCTGGTGGTTGAAATTTGTGTGCCTGGGGTTCAGGTTGGCGTTTGCACCTGTGGATTCTTGCGTTGATTACCAGCCTGGGCCACCCGCTGTTTGTCTGTTCTGCGGCTGCCCATCACTCCCTGTCCATGTCACTGGATGAATGGCACTCTCTGAGGTTTGGGGCTTGGGTCTTTTGGTTGTTTGGTTGTTGACAGATATACTTGTTTCTTCCTTTTCCTCTTCCTCCTCTTCCTCTTCCTCCTCCTATTTCTTGTCTACTTCTTGCTATGTGGCCTCAAACTTATGGCAACCCTTTCCCTCTCAAGGCTCTGGAGCGCTGGAATCACAGGCTCAAGTCACAACAGGATTAAAGCTCAGGGTGTGTGTGTGTGTGTGTGTGTGTGTGTGTGTGTGTGTGTGTGTGTGT
>CABHPP010130061.1:23172-34047 GCA_902168425.1 Peromyscus attwateri | reverse complement strand
TGTGTGTGTGTGTGTGTGTGTGTGTGTGTGTGTGTGTGTGTGTGTGTTTTGCTGGAGATTGGACCTAAGGCCTTGAGCCTGGTAGGCAAACACTAAGGTACATCCATAGCCCTTCTGGAAGTGCTAATAGCTAATTTGTCTTTTTTCAAAACCTTGCTTCCCTCTAGCCTGGCCGAGTGGTGACTCTCCTTGAAGATCATGAGGTAAGTGCACAGTCAAGAGAGGAGCTCTGGGATCCAATATGAAAGGGTGCAGAGGGTCACTACTGGGTGAGTGGAAGTGTAGCCTAACTCAGTGCTTCTTGGAGAACTATCCCAGTGTCTTATTGAGATGCAGGTCCCTGCTGGGCGGTGGTGACACACCCTTTAAATCCCAGCACTCGGGAGGCAGAGGCAGGTGAATCTGAGAGTTCGAGGCCAGCCCGGTCTACAGAGTGAGTTTCAGGACAGTTACAGAGAGACCCTATCACACACACACACACACACACACACACACACACACACACAAGATGCAGGCCTGAATTTAGGTGGAGAGTGGAGTGTGAGAGTTAAGTATGTCTAATAAGTTCCTTAGTTCCTGGGGCGAACTATATACATAGGCCTGCTGGTCTTCTGGGTCAAGTCCACTTATGTCAACCCTTAAGAAAGGTGAAATAGGGAGTTGGAGAGATGGCTCAGCAGTTAAGAGCACTGGCTGCTCTTCCAGAGGTCCTGAGTTCAATTCCCAGCAACCACATGGTGGCTCACAACCATCTATAATGGGATCTGATGCCTTCCTCTGGCATAAAGTTGTACATGTAGATAGAGCACTCATACACATAAAATAAATAAGTAAATCTTAAAAAAAGAAAGGTGAAATAGTCAGGCACAGTGGCGCACGCCTTTAATCCAAGCACCCAGGAAGCAGAGGCAGGTGGATATCTGTGAGTTCAAATTTATTCTTGGCTGTATAGTGAGTACAAGAGCAGCCTATGCTATGTGAGACTTTGTCTCAAAAAAAAAATTAAGGGAGGGCTATTGCTTCTGGGTCCCTCAGCAGCCAGCCAACCGCTTTATTTACTTATTTAAATTTCATGGAGAAATGGCTCAGTAGTTAGAAACACTTCCTGCTTTTCCAAAGAGCCTGGATTTGGTTCCCAGTGCCTACACAGTAGCTCACAACCTGTGACTCCAATTTCAGGGAATCTGACTCTTCTGGCCTCCGAGGTCACCAGGTCACCAGGTACACATGGCTCACAAACATACATGCAGGCAAAATACCGATACACATCAATGTTAAAAATTACATTTATTTCCGTGTGTGCTCCTGTGCACACGCTTAGGTCACATGTGGAGGCAAGAGGACATGTGGAAGTAAATTCTTTCCACCATGTATGTCCCAGGGATTGAATTTAGGTTGTCAGGTCATCAGACGTGGTAGCAAGTACCCTTACCCCTTGAACCATCCCCCCCCTCGCGCCCTCCTTTATAGAGCACAGTTGTGGGGTGTGTCTAGGATAACATTCTAGAGTGAAGGAGGGACCAGCAACGGGCGATGTGACTGACTGGAGGTGTCTCTGTTTTCTCCTAGGGCTGCACTTGGGGCGTGGCGTACCAGGTTCGAGGGGAGCAGGTGAATGAGGCCCTGAAGTATCTGAATGTGAGAGAAGCAGTACTCGGAGGCTACGACACTAAGGAAGTCACCTTCTATCCTCAGGATACCCCTGACCAACCCCTCACAGCACTGGCCTATGTGGCCACCCCACAGAACCCTGGCTACCTGGGCCCTGCTCCAGAGGAGGTCATTGCCACACAGATCCTTGCCTGCCGGGGCTTCTCTGGCCACAACCTTGAGTACTTACTGCGTTTGGCAGACTTCATGCAGCTCTGTGGGCCTCAGGCACAGGACGAGCACCTGGAAGCCATCGTGGACGCTGTAGGAACAATGCTGCCCTGCGCTTACCTCACAGAGCAGGCTCTGGCACTGGTTTGAGAAGCCAAGCCCCCCTGCAGGGAGTGTCCATGAGGACGCTGATGAACATCAACATGTAGTACTTGAGCAGACTTGATGGAGCTCGAGAAACTTGAGAAGGCGTGGTGGGTGACTGGGGACTTTTTGTCTTTTGCTCCGGCCTGTCTGCTAGCCTCTGCCTCTCTTCTTGATGGACACTGACTGACTACTTGAAACTATTAATTGCACCATGTTGGTGTGGTGGGCAGGGCAGGTGGGGGACCTGCCCTGGACATGGGCCCTGCTGTGCGGTGGCTCTGCCCTAGTCCTCTGGTGCCTGACCAGAATCCCCCCATTGCTGCTGCTAATTCCGTACCACCCAGGCCTCCACACCCTCCAGGGACCCTCCAAGAGCCTTGATCTTCTGTCTGCCCAGACTAACTCTCCCCAGCCCTGGAAATATCATCTGCCCATGTTCCCAGCCTGCTGGGTGAAGGGCAGCAGAGAATGAGGAGCTGTAGCCCTTCAAGGACCAAGGTCCAGTATCCCTCTTCATCCCCTGGGGCCCAGGGCAACGCTAGAACCTATGCACAGACAAAGCTGCTGGGACTGGGTCTTTCCCCCTTCAGTTTCATTTCCCTATCCTTCTGTCTGTCCTCTTGTCTGTCTGGATCTCCCCTGTAGTCCTACCTGTCGTTCTATTCCTGGGAAACATCACTACAGGTCCCTTCTCAGTCTGTCCCACACTATTATCCATAAACAAACAATCTTTAATTACCTTTGCCAGAATATGTTTTGTCTTTGTATGGGGCTTGGGTAAGTGAGCGATAAACCTTGAAAGGCTCCCAGGAAAGGAAAACGCTCACTCTCCTCTGCTTTTCCCAGCACCTAGGCGGAGAGGGCAGGCTCCACTGTTTCCAGCACTTTGTGTATACAAATAATGCCCAGAGCTCCACCTGCAAGCCTATGAGCAGCAAGCTCGCCTCTGCCCTGGGACCTGGTGCTTCATCCTCTCCAGCTGTCTCAAGGAGGCTGGCTTGCTTGGAGCTCACAGTAGACTTTCCTCCATCTTTAGGGCCAGCCACTGTCTCTTTCTGGAAGCCAGTTCAGATCATGGCTTCTTATTGAAGGGGCACTTGGGTAGGGGTATGATGATGACAGCTTCTTAGGCAATGCCTAGAGAAAGGTCCTGTGGCCTGGAATTGATGTTCCTTTATTCCCAGAGTCTCCTGGGGAATGCAGTGTTGGCTGGCCCTTCTGACCTGACCTGTTAGAACTTAGCCACAATGGTCCTTTTCACACTCCTTGTTTACCCTCTGCATGTCCCTAGATGTTTCTTCTCGGACCTGGCTCCCGGGGACAGGTTGCAGCTCCCAGATCTTAGCCAGACCAGGAGTTTCTCCATAGGAAGTGAGTGTCCCCTTAGAGCCTTTCCTAGCTGATTGGCCTTAGCAGCAAGAGAGTCTGAGTTCAACCTAGCCGCCTCCCCTCACCGCTCAGTGCCAGGGAGGAAAGTGCTCAGCCCACTAAACGCTACCCCACCCCCACACCGGGTTTCTCTGTACTTCCAGTTGAGTCCTGGAACTCAACACACAGAGATCCATCTACCTCTGCCTCCCAGGTGCTGGCATTAAAGGCATGCACCACCACCACCACCTGGCTCTGAGCTGTCTCTTTCAGGGATGCTGTCTATGAGTGGTGAATGGGACAAGTTGGGTGGTGTGTGTTGCTACTGCTTTTGTGGCCAGTACCTTAATTGGTCTGGGTGTCCCCAGCAGGGTCAACTCTGGCCAGCTGGGCAGGCAGTGTGCCTGGGAAGAAAGCCATACTGCGCTGTGTGCCTATGTTTTGACGGCCTCGTGTCTTGGCCATTGATGGAAAAAGTGTGGCCGATAGCCAGGCTCTTCTGGGAACCTGGTCAGGGCAACAGCAGGAGGCAGTTGGTGTCGGGGAGCTCTTGGCATCCATGCTCTGGGCCCCTGGGGCAAAGCAGGACCCAGCCCTGCCTTCTCTGAATTGGAAGGCATGGAGAAGGGGTGGACAGGGCTGTGTGACAGCACACATGGGCCGCCATTCTTTTCCTTCTTGTTTGGTGGGGGTACTGGAGAGTGAACCTAGGCCCTTATATGTACTAGACAAGTGCTCTACCACTGAACCATATCCTCAGGCCCCTTTATCTTTTGCTTTGAAACAGGATCTTTTTGATTGTTTTGTTTTTCGAGACAGGGTTTCTCTGTGTAGCTTTGGAGCCTGTTCTGGAACTCACTCTGTAGACCAGGCTGGCCTTGAACTCCCAGAGATCCGCCTGCCTCGGCCTTGAAACAGGATCTTAGTAAGCTGTCCAAGCTGGTCTTGAACTCACTCTGTAGTCCAGGCAGGCCTTGAACTTGCAATCCCCCTGCCTCAGACTCGAGTGATGGATGTTGCAGCCTACTCCTTACCACTCACGTTTATGCTACAAATTCAAGCCAGGTGTCAAGTTCTAGACATGTTGGGGATGCAGCATAAAGGAGTCCCCCTCAAGGAATTTGGAGTCTAGAACTGGTGGTGACAATTCTGCATGAAATTAGGGGACCTCCTAAATAGGTCCCCCGACTCAAGTCAGTGGACAGCCAGGGAAGCCTGACTGGGTGAAGGAGCTCCCAAAGGGACCTCTGGGGACGGTGACTCAGGGAACACTGTGTGCCTGAGGGGGAGACAAGGTCAGATGGGCCAGCACACAGGGGACATGGGGCCAGACAGGTGGCAGCCCAGAGGCTGGCCAGCAAGGTGAATTGTGCCAGGCTGTGGCCGCGCATTCCTCCTGAGTCAGCGGAGGGCCCTGGCAGAGTGTGAGCAGGAAAGGGGTGTGCGTAAGAAGAAACACTGACCGACTGGCTGGTCAGACTGCAGGGAGAGCTACGGGCTGAGGTGACGGTGGTATGAGGCAAGGCGACCACGTGGACATAAGTGGATCTGAGCACTTTAGGGGTGAGACCAAGGGGGTTGGGTGCTAGGTTAGAGGAAGCAGAGAAAAAGACTGAAGACAAAGAGAGAAGGCAGATTAAATGCAGACTCCATTTCTCCTCTTAAACTCTCCTCCCTACACTGAGGGGCCTCGGGGGCCTTAATGTGAGGAAGCTCAGGAAGGGACCTTTGGTGAGGATGCACAGGGGAGGGCCCTGGAGTCAGGGGGCAAGTAGACATCTCAGAAAATCTGCCTGCTGCAAGGAGAGAGAAGCAGACAGTAACTGAGGGTGGGGGAGGCGTCTGAGCCTCAGGCCCCTTTATAAACAGAACTGTGTTGAGCACCACAAGAGTGGATATAGGGCTGGGCGGTGGTGGCTCACGCCTTTAATCCTAGCACTTGGGAGGCAGAAGCAGGTGGGTCTCTGTGAGTTCAAGGCCAGCCTGGTCTACAGAGTGAGTTCCAGGACAGCCTGTTACACAGAGAAACCCTGTCTCAACCCTTCCTTCCCCACCAAAAAAACCCAAAGTGGATATGGATACTAGAAATAGATATCGAGGACAGCAAGATAGCTCAGTGGGTAAAAGCATTTGCTGAATAAGCCTGATGACCTGAGTTCAGTTCCTGGAACCCACATAAGTGCGGGAGGAGAGAACTGACTGGACAGAGCTGTCCTCTGACCTCCACATACATGTACATACACACACACACTTCCTACAATAATAAACATTTTAAAAAGGAAATAGAGCCGGGCAGTGGTGGCACACGCCTTTAATTCCAGCACTTAGGAGGCAGAGGCAGGCGGATCTCTGTGAGTTCGAGGCCAGCCTGGTCTACAAAGTGAGTTCTAGGAAAGGCACAAAGCTACACAGAAACCCTGTCTCGAAAAACCAAAAAAAAAAAAAGGAAATAGAAGCCGGGTGGCAGTGACACACGGTTTTAATCCCAGCACTCGGGAGGCAGAGGCAGGCGAATCTCTGTGAGTACGAGACCAGCTTGGTCTACAGATTGAGATCCAGGACAGGCACCAAAACTACACAGAGAAACCCTGTCTCGAAAAAACAAAAAAATAAATAAATAAATAAAAAGGAAATAGAAATTGAAAAACTTAAAGCATAGTTAAATTCAAAATAAGACCATTTGGCCTAGAGCGACGGCATGGTGGTAATGACATTTATCACTGAACCTGGTGACCTGAGTTCAGTTCCGGAACTCACATGGTAGACCAAAGGAACTAAATTCTGAAAGATGTCCTTTGGTTGTTTTTGTTTTTTGGTGGTGATACATGCCTTTATTTTTTTTCCCAACATAATATTTTTATCAATTATTTGGAATTTAGTGCAACGCATCCCGATCACACCTGCTTCCCATTCCTCCCAGGTCTACGGTCCTACCACCCTCCCCCCCAAAACAAACACAATTTGTGTTTCCCATACACTCACTGGAACATGGTCAAACTCACAGTGGCCAGCCCCTTAAAGAGAACTGAGTCCTTCCCCCCCTACACCCATCCCATGCCAGGAGCCATCCACTGGGAAGAGCTCTACTTCAACATCTTTATTACAGTTTTTAAGGACTCTCTTCAGTGCCTTCCTGTCTGGACTGTTTAATTTTTTGCAGGGGGATCAGGGAGAGGTTGTCACAGAGGTCTTCAGTGTCACATTCTGAGTCATGAGTCTGCACTCATCGATACCACTGCTAATGAAGCTTCCTCGCCCACAGCAGCCATAGGCAGCTCAGATCAAGGACATCAAACTGGTCCCCTGTGTTGGCAGCACAGGTCACAGACATCCATCCTGGCCTCTGGCAGCAGCACGGACCACGGACATCAGCACACCTGCAGCGGCAGCGCAGACCACAGATACCAACGTGGCCTCCAGTGGCAACATGGACCATAGAAGCCTTTCCAGGAGATTTAATCCAGAAAAAAAGCACTTTTCATCTCTGGATATCTTGTTATTGCTCAGCGGCAGCGTGTTCAGAGGTGGGACCTTCGAGAGCTCCAGGCTGCTGTACGACAGCCGGCCCTTGGCACTGGCCGCCCTGCAGGTACCCTGAGCATGACCATTGTGCCTGGAGCCTGCAGACAAGCACGTTGGTCCTTACAATTGTGCTTTGGTCACCACGTGTGCACCGTGGAATGAGAGCACCCACAAGCACTCACTCCTGCACACACACACACACAAGCACACACACAATAAACACAACACAAAAATAAGTAAAGAACAAGAACTAAGCATGTTAACACACATGTAGCCCTAACATTCCTTAGGCTGGTCAATCACGGGTCCCCGGCCAGGCTGGGCAACAGAGTAAGACACTGTTTCAAACAGCATGAGCACATAGATCGACCATGTCTCAAAACGACAAGAATAACAAACAAAATAAGCCAAGAAAATAAAAAATCAAACCAAGGCCCAGGATTATAGTTAAGTGGTAGAGGATATGCTTAGGTATCTAAGGCACTGGTACCATACTTTGGCATCAAAATTAAGTAAATAAAAACAACAAACGTGTACACACACACACACACTTCAGAAGAGGAGGAGGAGGAGGGGTGACGGTAGGGGGCAAGAGGAGGAAGGAGGAGGAAGTGGGGGAGAAGAAGACTATATTTTCAAAATCAATTGAGGACAAGAGTGGCATCGTTGTATTTTAGTGCCTGACAGCACAACCCACTGGCTTCTCACCTGTCTCTGCATCTGCTCTGCTGCAAATTCTCATCACCATGTAGCCTGTGAAGAACTCCACTACATCCCTGAGGAAATGGGAAAAAACATTTCATAAATTTCTTGAGAAGCTTTGAGGACCCCCCCCCCCCCCCAGCACGCCCGAGGCTCCTGGTCCTTACTCTGAAAATTCCCGATGGAGGAACATTTCTTTTTATTATAAATTATTTTATTAAAATATATTAGTCAGGCTGGGCAGTGGTGGCACACGCCTTTAATCCCAGCACACGGGAGGCAGAGCCAGGCGGATCTCTGTGAGTTCGAGACCAGCATGGTCTATAGAGTGAGATCCAGGACAGGCACTAAAACTACACAGAGAAACCCTGTCTCAAAATAAAATAAAATAAAATAAAAAAAAATAAACAAAATCTACCAGAGGCTAAAGATGGCTCAGTGGAGCAAAGTGGACCCAAGGCTGGATCTCCAGCATCTACATACAAGAAAAAAGAAGCCGGGCGGTGGTGGCGCACGCCTTTAATCCCAGTACTTGGGAGGCAGAGGCAGGCGGATCTCTGTGAGTTCGAGGCCAGCCTGGTCCACAGAGTGAGATCCAGGAAAGGCGCAAAGCTACACAGAGGAAACCCTGTCTCCAAAAACCAAAAAAAAAAAAAGAAGAAAAAAAGAAAAAACAATATAAATGTATGTTAGCCAGATGTGGTGGTGCACGCCTTTCATCCCAGCACTCAGGAAGCCAAGGTAGATGGATCTCTGAGGTCGCGGCCAGCCTGGTCTACAGAAGGAGTTCCGGGACAGCCTGGGTGTTTTACCTCCTAGCTGTGTGTCACATGCATGCAGTCTGGCAGAGGGTACAGGAGGATGCCAGACTCCCTGGAACTGGAGTTACAGCTCGTTGTGAACTGGGAATTGTACCAAGTCCTCTGGAAGAGCAGTTAGTGCTTGAATTGAAGAGGCCTTCAGCCTCTTCCCCCTTTAGAAAGAAAGACAGGTCTCACGAAGTAGTTCCGACTGGCCTGGAACTTCAACAGATCCTCCTGCCTCTGCCTCCTGGGTGATTGAAAGTGTTGCCTCAACAACAAATTACTTTTGGTTTCTTTCTCAGTTAGAAGAGACTTGAACAGGTGGGAAGATGGGGTGTCGACCTTACAATTTCAGAGTTTTCAGGGCTCTCCTAAGTCATCCTGCCCAGTCCTGTAGAGTGTCTTCCCCAGTCATTTCAGCGTGGCTTACTGAGTCTGCAACAGTCCAGAAGGCCCTTGACCTCCCCTTGCTTGGGAGGACAAACAGCCCATCCTCATGCTTGGGGACTGGGGCAAAACTGCTTGGTTCTGGTGGGGCCCTGGGGAAATAACAGGACTCACAGGCAAAGGAGGGAGTGTATAAACGGACAACCTGATTGCTCCATGGTGTGGTTAAGGGGAAGATTTTTGTTGTAGATGACAGAGAGAACTGCTAGAGGCATCTGGAAGAGTCCAGAGCAGAGAAAGAAGTAGACTGAACATGGCCAGGGCCATCTGTGAAAGAGGAGAGAACAGCAGTGGGTAGAGGATAGAGAAAACCGTGTGATGAGCAGAAGCGGAGCACAGAGAGAGAGACAGACAGAGAGAGACAGACAGAGAGAGAGACAGAGAGACAGAGACAGAGAGAGAGACAGAGACAGAGAGAGAGAGAGAGAGAGAGAGAGAGAGAGAGAGAGAGAGAACATTGAGAACAGCAGGCTTATAAGGAGAATGAGAAGCTGGGGTAGGGAAGCCTGTGAGCTGGAGAAGCGTAGAGGAGGAGGTGAGAAGGGCTAGGACGCTAGCATGGACTTTGAAGTGTATAAAACAGGTACTTGAAATACTGAGGAAGCCTGGAGGCCAGCATGCACTTGGGTATACTAATAGCCCCCACAGATGGCCATTTGTCCCCTCTGCCAGTGATAAGGGAAAATGGCTCCTTTTGGTAGAGGGGAACCAGCTTCACAAGTTCCTGAGGAATGCTTAGTTTTGTCTATCTGCAAGAAATCCTCCTCTAGTCCAAGTTGAGCCCATTTGAGGATTTTTGGACTGCCTTTGGGGTTTGGGGGATTGGAGTTTCCTTTGCATTGCTTCAGCAGCTGAGGACTCAGAGGCTACCTTGGGGTGAGATAAAGGAGGAAATGATTTTTTTTTTAAACAGGGAAGTTATGTTCTCTGGTGATGTTTTTGTTTTAGCACGCTTTTCCTCCCACAGAAGGATCTTTTGTTTTTGTTCTTTTTGTTGGTTTTGTCTTCCTTAAAGCCACTTGTGTTTATAGTGTGGAAAGATGCATTCAGGACAGGAGTTGGCAGGAACCTATTGTGACCCACAATCCAGGCAAAGGCTAGTGTGAACTAAAGGAGCGCCAGGGCCCAGAAGGTGGTGGAGATCCCTGCCTCTTGGCAGTTGGCTAGGAAGGTAAGGGAAGCAGAAGGAAGGAGACTGAAGACTTCACATTGTGCTGGGGGAGGGGCACTGCCCCACAGGGTCACAGGCAGGAGGAAGGTGGTGACCACATGTGAGCTTTGCATCAGTCAGAGCCGACAGTCTTTGGGCACCTTCTCTGTTCTGCCCACACTGAGCCACAAACAGGATCCCACTCCTTTGGGAACTGTGTTCTCCTGAAGAGAGCGGAGGTGCCTGTGTAGGACAGCAGAAGCTGTGAAAAGAAGCCCATGGTGCGAGCACTTCCCCAGCCTCAAGCTTGGTTCTGAAGAGGGTCCTGGTATTCCAGAACCTGAACCCTGCTTTATACCTAAGACTGAACTAGGGCTGGCAGGACCATAGGGAGAGTGTCCCCGAGGGCCAGAGTGGGAACTCTAGGTACAGCCTCCTGCCAATGGCTGGTGACCACATACCCCAGTGTGCCCAGAGCAGGCCTAGTTTACCTGTTATCCTGCAGTAAATTATTACTTTGTCTTCCTTCAAACGTATCCCAGTTTAGACAGTTAATAACATGGTGGCCATAGACTCCTGGATCCAAACAAGGTAGCTTTATTAGCAGACTCAGACGTTATCAAAGGAGCTAGCCGAAGCCAGCATACTGAGGTTATCCTTTGCCCTCCTTGACATAGCCACCAACCTTCACCCACAGCTGAGGGCAGAGGCCCAGCTCAGGACACTGAGTCTGGGGTGGGGCCTCGGAAGGCCCTACACCTGTGGTTCCTCTTGTAGACCTCACAGAGTTTCTCCTTCCTCCTCAGGACCACTCCTGGCTTCCCTTTGCCCCAGGCATTTCCTGGGTTATGAGGGCGACACACCCTGAAGATTCAAACAGTACAGAGCTTCCTCCATCTTGCATTCGTGTTTTTT
>CABHPP010130061.1:0-16022 GCA_902168425.1 Peromyscus attwateri | reverse complement strand
GTGCGTGCGTGCGCAGAAAAGCCAGGCGGCACACTTCTGCAACCCTAGCAATTGGAAGGTGAAGGCTGTTAGCCTTGGCCATGTCATTTTGTGAAGCTCCTCTATTTTGATTGTTCCTAAAACTAAATGTCTTAATTAGGGTTTCTGTTGCTGTGAAGAGACACCATGACCACGGCAACTCTTATAAAGGAAAACATTTCATTGAGGTTGGCTTACAGTTTCAGAGGTTTATTCCTGTGGTGGTTTGAAAGAAAATGTCCCTCAAAGGGAGTGGCATTATTAGGAGGTGTGGCCTTGTTGGAAGAAGGGTGTCACTGTAGGAACAGGCTTTGAGGTCTCCTGCCCAGTGTCTCAGTTTACTTCCTGTTGCCTGCAGTTCAAGATGTAGGACTCTCTCAGCTCCTTCTCCAGCACCATGTTGCACCATGATGATAATGAATTAAACCTCTGAACTATAAGCCACTCCAATTAAATGTTTCCCTTTATAAGGGTTGCATGGTCATGGTGTCTCTTCACAGCAATGGAAAGCCTGACTAAGACAAGTCCATTATCTTCACGGCAAGAAGCATGCCGGCATGCAGGCAGACATGGTGCTGGAGAAGGCACTGAGAGTTCTCCATCTGGATCTGCAGGCAGCAGAAGGAGACTCTTACACAAGGCGTGGCTTGAGCATTTGAGACCTCAAAGCTCCACATTGACATACTTCCTCCAACAAGGCCACACCTCATAACTGTGCCACTCCCTATGGGCCAGGCATTCAAACACAGGTGTCTATGGGCCATTCCTATTCAAACCACCACATTCCGCTTGCTGGACTCCATAGGTGTGTGGTCATAACATAAGGCAGAAATGCATGCAGTCCAACTTCAAAGTCCCATAGTCCATCACAGTCTAAACTTATTTAAAAGTCTGAAGTTCAAAGTCTCTTCTGAGATTCATGCAATCTCTTAACTGTAATCTCCTGTAAAATCAAAATAAAAAAGCAGATCACATACTTCAACATATAATGGCACAATTGGAATTACTGTTGTAAAAGGGATGAAAGGGAATGTAGTGAGGAAATACTGGACCAAAGCAAGACTGAAAACCAGCTGGGCAAACTCTGCACTCTGCATCTCCGTGTCTGATGCTCTTCAGATCTCCAGCTCCTTACTTCTCTTGGGCTGGTCCCACTCCCTGCTAGCAGCTTTTCTCAGCATTTATCCCATGGCTCTGGCATCTCCAATATTATTTGAAGTCTCCAAGGCAGTCAAGGCTTCACCTTCACAGCTTCAGACAGTAGCCTCTTTGGACCTCCATGCAGGGACACCCCTGACACACACCTGGCCTCAGCAGCTTTCCTTAGTCACAGAGTTAGATTCCATAACCCCTTTCTTCTATCCTTGACTCTAAAGCCAGAACCATGTGGCTGAAGTGCCAAGTCCCACTGCTTGCTAGGGCTGGAACATGGCCCCCTCGTTCAATTACATCTTCACCAGCTTTCTGTTTTCAATGGTTTCCTTCACTGACTAAGCTTGACTGTCCTGGGACTTGCTCTGCTTCAAACTCAGAGATCTGCCAGCCTCTGTCTCCTGAGTACTGGGATTAAAGGTGTGTGCCAACATGTCTGGACCTAAGCTATTCTTTAATTCCTTTTCATAAGTTGGAAGCCTAGCTGGGTGGGGCCTTGCCCTGAGGCCACCACTATCTTTATTCTGTTTAATATCATGCTTTTTTAAAAATCTGTTTTTCTCCTTGAACATGAGATTTAGCTCCATTCTACTTCCTGACGTCCCTTTTCCCCTCAAATTGTATGTTTTGTATTTTTCCCTTTTCAACTATCTGCATAAGAGTGACTATTAATAACCATACAACATAGTCAATACTAGGCTCTTTTGAGATTTCTTTTGCCAATGGAGTTAATCCAAAACTCTTCAAATTTAACCTCAGGCAAACTTTTTGGACAAGGGCAAAAGGCAGACACATTCTTTGCCAAAATATCACAAGAACAGTCTCTAAGCCACATACTAACATTCTTCTCCTCTGAAACCTCCTGAGCCAGGCCCCCACAGTTCAATCACCCTCACACCACTGTCTCCCATGTTTCTTCTGGTATGGCCCATTAAGTAGCACTTAAAGCATTCCACTGCTTTTCTAACCCAAAATCCCAAAGTCCACATTCCTCCAATCAAAAGCATGGTCAGGCCTCTCGTAGCCATACCCCAGTCCCTGGAACAGACTTTTTGTTTTAGTCAGGGTTTCTATTGCTGTGAAGAGACACCATGACCACAGCACCTCTTATAAAGGAAAAACATTTAATGGCGGCTCACTTACAGTTTAGTGGTTTAGTCCATCGTCATCAAGGCGGGACATGGTAGTATGCAGGTAGACTTGTGCTGGAGGAAGAGCTGAAAGTGTTACATCTGGGTCGGTAGTCAGCAGATGGGGACTGCCACATGAAGCCTCAAAGTCTGCCTTCCCAGTGACACACTTCCTCCAACAGGCCACACCTCACCACAGAGCCACTCTCTGTGCACAAGGCATGGGGCCCATTCCTAGTCAGACACCGCACTAAAGTAGTTTGGCTTCCAGAACTGTAATGATTTGTGTAGGATCTTGCCCTCCTCGCTCTACTTGAGTCCAGTGACACTCGTCACCTGATTTTCTTTTATCCACTATGTACCTTATTCCCTCAGCTACCCCAACAGTGGTTAGTCATGGGCCAGAAAATGAAAAAAACCATCAATCCCCTCCCCTTCCCTGTCCTGAAACTACCCCTCCCTGCTCTTTAATGACCCCAGCCTGTAAGCTCCTACCTGCCTCGGCCTTCTTCAGATGTCTGTCCTGCGCATGACCTCCGCCCAACCACCCCCTTCCTTCCGCTGCTGCTCCTCACCAAACTGGCCCCAACACTTCACCTTCCTGCCAAAGCCAAACCTTTACTGCCTCTCCCTTCAGACCTACCCACCTGTCCTTCAGCTGCTCCTCTTAGCCAACCCCACTCCACTCTTCCTCTCCAAGAGCTTGTCACCACTGACCACCCCACACATGTCCGCATTCCCTAAATGTTTGGAATCCTTTGTGTTTAACCCCAACTCCCACTACTAAGAATTTCAGTGTCTTACTCAGTCCTTTGACCTGACCTTGCATGATATTATTTATGTCACGCTGACCTCCACTTTATCTCTTGGGGATAGGAAGTATGTGCCAACACTCTTCATGCCTAGGACGAGGATCATCGCCCAGTCTGTGCCGTGGCAGGTCTATGCATGATCACAATGGGAATTATCAGCTCAGTTCAGATGACCTCCAACAACAAGGGTCTATGACTGCATGCCCCTAGCAGCAAAGGGAGAAGCTGCCTTTTGTGGTCAACTACTATAAAATCAAAGCGATTACTCAGGGAGCTGATGAGAATCTGGCCTTCATTTTTCACTTGCTGATCTGAAACTGTGATTAAATAGGCTATCCCTTGACAGAGAAGGGTGGAGATATCAGTGCTGATTGCTAGAACACAGCCCTGAAGGATAGAGGTTGGCCGCATGCTCCTCAAAGACCTTATAAAAACAGGTTTTAAGTCTTTAATAACAGAGAGGAGATCTTAAACCTTGGGTCTCAATGAGATCCGGCTAAATAGCAAATACGGGGGGGGGGGGGGGGGGGGGGCAAATACGCCAGGGTTCATTGCAGATAACTCAAAGGAATGATGTCCTCCACACTTCAGTGTGCCCTATGAAGGGCCTGCTTTAAATGCAGCCAAATGGGACACAGGGCACGAGCCTCCCCATCTCATGGCCACGGCCTCAGCCCCACCTCCTGTGTGGTGAACAAGGACACTGGAAATTAGGCTGTGCTCAGAGAGATGCCAGTTGCCATCAAGAATGCGTCTGTTCTTGCCAAGTTCCAATCACTGGACTCAGGCTTGGTGAACTTGCTGGCACTAACAACTCCTGACAACGGAGGAGGCCCAGGAGCTGAAGCCCCCCCCCCCCCATTATTCTCATCAAACCCAGGGCGACACTGTAGTGGCTGGTAAAGATTTTCTTATTATTCCAAAAAATTCATGTATATGGTATTTTCTGCCTGCACGTACATCTGTGCAGTATGTGCATGTGTGGTGCCTTTGGAGACCGGAAGAGGGAGTCAGATCCCCTGGAACTAGAGTTACAGATGATTGTGAGCTGCTCTGTGGGTGCTGGGAACTGAAAACAGGTCCTATGGAAGGGCAGCCAGTGCTCTTAAGACACTGAGCTGACTGTCTCGGCCAGACTATTCCTTTGCTAACCCACATGTGAGTAATTACTTATTCAGTTTTGCCTGCATTTGCTGGACCCTGCCCTGATCTAGATAGAAGGCACTCCTACCTCACCTACCCAGGATGCTCCATTGCTGTTTGGCCCAGACATTTTGGGCAGCCCCTTCCCATTCCTTCCTGGTCATTCCCTGTTGTTCTTTTGTGAGATGGAACATTTTGGAAGAATTCCATGCCTCTATTATCTTCTATCACAAAGGAAGCAACTTCTTATTCTTTTTTTTTTTTTTTTTTTTTTGGTTTTTTTGAGACAGGGTTTCTCTGTGTAGTTTTGGTGCCTGTCCTGGATCTCGCTCTGTAGACCAGGCTGGCCTTGAACTCAGATCTGCCTGCCTCTGCCTCCCGAGTGTTGTGATTAAAGGCATGCGCCACCATTGCCCAGCATAACTTATTCTCATCCTTTCCCACGGAGATCTTACACCTTCCCTTAGTTGTTAATCCTTGTCCATTGCTTAATTCTTTAAATTTGTAATTTTTTTGGTTTTTCGAGACAGCATTTCACTGTGTAGACCTGGCTGTCCTGGAACTCACTCTGTAGACCAGACTGGCCTCGAACTCACAGAGATCTGCCTGCTGCTGCCTCCCAAGTGCTGGGATTAAAGGTGAGCACCATCACTGCCCCACATTATTTTTATTTTGAAATTAAAATATAATTCCATCATGTTCTCCCTTCCCCTTTCTTTCTCCAGTCCCCATGTTCTCTTCCTTGCTCCTCTGTGTATCATGGCCTTTTTTTTTTTTTGTTATTGTTACACATATAAATACATACATGTGACCTACTCAGTCCATTGTGTTACTTGTATGTATATGATCCTCAACCATTGTTAACCTTTGATTGTGGGATACCTTCTCCCTAACTCTGCCGTACCCCTAAAGTACAAGACTCCACCACTTTTGTGTGCCTGGACCAATACTTCCTTGCCCACCTCCTCCCAGCCTTAAGGGACTTGAACTTATCATTTTTAGATTCCAAGGCCCTATTAACTTTCAACTACTAGCAAAGACCCACTAGCTCTCCCCACAATACTCTTACGTTAGCAGTTCCAAAGTCTAAAGGCTTCCACCCTAGTCCGAGATCTATGCCTGAACAACCAAACTGTTGTTCCTATTCACCTGGGGGTCCCCAACACCCTTTTATCCCATGTTTTTTCTTCCACCCCTCACTTGTCAGTCCTAGATCTCAAGATTTTTTTTTTTTCCCATTCCCCTTGACCCTTCTTGTCAAGACCTTGTCATACCTACCTGGACACCTTTGCCTAACCGCAGCCCCAGGCTCTTTCACACACTTGCAATTCTCCAGTCTGTTCACCCGGAACCTGCTGCCTCTTCTGCTCTCTCATCCTTCAAACCCTTGTTTCTTTTCTGCACCCCCCACCCAAAGGCTCTCCAGCTAAAAGAAAGGAGAGCCACCCACAGACTCCTGGGTGTTCTCAATAACCGTTTCCATTGCCTTTCTGCAATGGGAAATGGCCTCCTTTCCACCCTACACAATGCATTCTATGTGGGACATCGACCTCTCTGCCTACCTAAGACTTATCTCTGCTTGTCACGGACTCCACGACATCACTTCCTGTTGTACTGTCTACTCCTGAGTCTTCTAGCAAGACTGCCTCCTTCCAACCTGCCAAGACTAAGGACATACTCCAGGACAGACCTGGCAGGTGGATCTTCCCCACGTCACCCTCTGGGAGACTCAGTTGTGTCTTCACATTGGTGGCCATTGCTCAGGCTGCAAAGAAGCCCTTACCATTCAGAGAGGGCACAAGGTCATTACCATCCTGTTTCAAATCCTTTTTCAGTCTGGCTGGCCTTCCTCTTTGCAACTGGTGATGGACCTGCTTTCCTTTCTAAGGTTAACCTGCCCTATTCCAGATTGTTTTTGCCTGCTGTCTTCATTTTGACAAGTAAGAAATCCCTTAGCACAGTGTGGTAGCACAGGCTTATAATCCCTAGGTACTTGGGATGCTGAAGCAGGACCGGGAGTTTGGAGGTGGCCTGGGATACTTAGGAAGACCGTATCTCAAAACAAAAGCCAAATCAAACCAAACCATCACTATGAACAACCCCCCAAATCTAGCAGTCAGATGCTCACTGTGGCAGCAGCCAGAAGCAGCACACCCAACTTGCCACTGGGGCGTGGAAGTGGAAGCAGGTGGGTGGTGTCAGTTTTGAAGATCAGAAGCCAGCTAAAACAAGGAAGAAACGAGCCACAGGAAGGGCCCAAGAGCTTGGTGCTAAGCGAGTTAGTTACCCAGCATCCTTAAGGCTCCTCAACCACCAGGAAGTGGGCCTCTACCATGTCCCCTTCTTCCTTCTCTTCCCTTTCACCTCTTGTGACACTCGGTTCTGGGTACTGCCACTTGGGTTGTTGTCTCTAGAGCCTGATCCTGGGGCTGTTTGACACATCCTCCTCATAAGGGCTGAAATAGCACCAAGTTCCTACTACTCAATCCTTCAAGACCTTTCCCGGGCAGACACCTTCCTTAGCACCCATCATTTCCTCATAGTAGGGAACGGCGCAGTCAGAGGCCCCTGCTTTCTCTACCTGCCCTCTTCCAAGTGATGTCAATGAACAACATAAAGATGCCCAGACTGGGAAGCCAGCCATACCTGCACTGCAGGGCTGCGTCACCCTGGAGCTGTCTCATAGAATCATGGGTGAGAAGCCACATTTCGCCATTTCTTCCTGAGGAAGAATCAGGAATCAGCTAAGAAAGCTGACCCTGAAGGAGTTTGGTGGTCACAGTAACAGGCTTCATCATGGGAAGACAGGGGTGAGCCTGTAAACGACAGCAATCAGACAGGGTTGCATTTGGGGAGAGGTCGTAGATGCTCGGTAATTCATGGCATAGGTGGAACCCACAGAGGGCTGTAATGGAAGAAACAGCTTAACAACAAAGCCAGGTGTGGTGGACACATGCCAACGTTTGGGCTCTTGTTGGAAATTCAGATTTACACCACTTGCCTGAAGCAGAACCTATATTTTAAGATCTCACAGTAGACTGGCATGGTGGTGCACTTGGAAGCTGGAGACAGGAAGACCAGGAGTTCAAGGCCAGCCTTCCCTATCTAGTGAGTTTGAGGTGGGCCTGAGGTAACTAAGGTCCTGTTTCAAAAAACCAAAACCAAAACCATAAATTTAAAAAAAAAAAAAAAAAAAGAGATCCCCCAAATGATTCATAGTGTAATTAAGAACTATCTTTTGAAAGGATGACTCAGTTTCAATTGCTTTTTCTACTTAATAGCTGAACTCTCGGGCAGAATCCTTCCCTGGCATTAGAAGCAGAGTGGTTCTATGCAGCCTGAGGAGGCCAGGCTGATGTGAACATCTGTGAAACCCCCAGATCCTAAGACTCTTAAGTTTCTGAATGTACATTCATGGGAACCAACGAGATGGGCTTCTAAGGGCCAGATGGTGTGGCCCACGGAGTACATGTGAGGCTCTGTGGATGGGACACCTGCAAACATCAAGGCTTGTATGCTCAGTCTGCATGGCTCACATGCCCAGCCCAACCTCCAAGGCACAAGCCAGTCCAGAAAGCTTCAATAAAGTCCCAGGCCTGTCAAAACAAGTACAGCACAGACCTTGTTTCCAAGGCTGTATATTCAGACCCATGATTTTTTTTTTGTGTGTGTTTGTTTTTGTTTTTCCAGACAGGGTTTCTCTTTGTAGTTTTGGTGCCTGTCCTGGGTCTGGTTCTGTAGACCAGGCTGGCCTCAAATTTACAGAGATCCGCCTGGCTCTGCCTCCCGAGTGCTGGGATTAAAGGCGTGCACCACCACCATCCGGCTTCAGACCCCATGATCTTAAAACCCATTTCCGTGGGCCTTCATGGCTGACTCCTGAGGTGAGACTGTCAACGGCAGTGCTTTACAGATCCAGATCATGCTTTTATCTTGGATTGGGCTCCTAAACTTGCTGAGGAATGCACCTTTTAGCCCATTTGGAACTCTCTCCAGCTAGTCTTTTGTTTTTTTAAGGAAAAAACTGCCCCTAGAAAGCTGGGAGGTTCTTCTACACGGAAAATAAACATGTTTTGAAAGTGGGTAGATGGGGTATGAGACACTTGTGTTCAAAGCCTTTTATCTGAAGATCCCAATCCTCTAACCTAGAAGAGACAGGTGCATGTGAGGATTAAAGCTCTATGAGCTAGCCTCAACATGGCATGTTAGGTCTGTCTTCGGGATCTGCATTGGTGAACAAGGAATACTGTAGTGTTTTTGCAGTTCCAAGACTGATCCAAAACTCACATCAACATGTGAGTAAAGCTGCCTAGGACCTCAGCTGTCAGGTCCCCAGGGAGGCAGCCATTGTGGATCTTGGCAAGACTAGGAGGCTTTGCTGAGATGAAAACTGGAAAGGCCAGAGTCTGACGGGTGAGCTGACTCACTAGGTCACACCAGCCACAGCAGGGACAGAGCAGGGAATAGTTAACTGGAAAACTCATGCCTGTCAGTGTGCTCTGTATGAGGCCTTGGTCACGTTTACCAGTAAGAAAAACAGGACCCAGGCTATCAGCAAGTGCTACTTGAAAATGAAGGTCCATCTTTAGGACTGGAACAACAGCTGTCCAGCAGCCAGTCTGTCTGTCTCTATCAAGAGTATGGGTGGGCCAGGGCAAGGGAGGCCCTGTCACTGGGAACAGCATGAGTCCTGTTTGAAGGTGATGCAAGAACATGTCAGTGCTGTAAGCTCAATCACAGAAACAGCAACTGCCAATCCAGGCAGGCAGCTAGTGCCCTTTTCTCAACTGACCAGCCAGCTGTCAAAAACATGGATGCCTGGAATCCCCAGGAACTCATTTCACTGTGTTCTTTCACGATTCTTACAAGCACCAAACTTTGGGACACTGTTAGTATTCAAATTACCACTATCTAACTCTGCCTGGTCCAGGCCAGGTCACACTGCCCACATCTAGGTCTTGAATCACAAGGAACCCACACCCCCAGGGCTGACACTGCATGCCAGGCACCTGGTCAAACCTCCTTTGATGGGTAGAGGCAAAGCCCCGAGTTCAATTAACACTGCCCCTGAGCAAACACCCACAGCGCATTCTGTGTCCCATAGCCCTATCCTTTTTGATCAGGGTAAAAGCTCTGCATTCTTCGGATCCTGTCAAATCTCTGAGGGCACTACTCTGTATACTAGAAAGGCAGCTGCAAAGACCACAGACACTTTAATTTACATAAAATTATCTCACTCCATTTTATTTAAGATTTTTTATCCAGTTAGTAAAAGAAAGATGTGTCTCTCTTTATACATATGTACAAGTTCAGCTATAAAAATAGACAGCACATTCAAAGAGAAAAGGCTTGGCATTTTCTGATCCCCTCTAAAGAGCATCTGTACACAGGAGTCAGGGTTTGGGTAGGGAATCCTTATGATTTAAATTAAATGATTTCCCTACACCTACCTCAAAAAAAAAAAATTAAAAAAATCAATCTATCTAAACTCAATTCCGCGATTTTCAGGTGTGCAAATTAGAGGCTGGCCCTCCCAGAAGCACCTGCTCCACCAGGGACATCAGGTGGAAAGCCCTTCCAGCCGCCCTTTCCCCTCTCAGAGGGCAGCAAGCTCAGGCGAGCGAGCGAGCGGGCGGGGCCGGGAGGGTGGTGCTGAGCTTGCTCTCCCACCTCACTCCTGCTGTCCCTTCTCTCAGTGCAATACAGACAGTGCATACAGCCAAGCAGGGCTGACGGGCAAGGCCAGGGAGACTGTGCATTCAGGACGGACAAGGGGCATCTGCAAGATGGGGAGGATGTCCTGCTGACTGAGGTGGCTCCTGGTCTCTTTACTGGCTTCTGAGAAGTCCCTTGAGTGGGGGCTGCTGCTACTGTTGCTGGTGGGACCCAAAGCTTCCCTGGTGTGAACGTGCTGGACAGTGGAGGAAGCTGGGACTGCCCGTGGGTCTGCTTCCTCCAGCCTGTCACCCTTGGACCCACCATCTTCCCTGGCCTCCACTGCACATTTCAGTGAGGACACTGTGGAAAACAGGGTTTAGAGACTCAGGAGCGCCCAGACTGTGGATACCAGGGAACCATTTCCTTCCTTTCTAGCCCTGTAGGAAATCATAACCTTTAGCGAGGTCTCCACTATGGAAGGCTCTTCACAGCACCGGTGGAGCCTTCATGAGGGACGTGGTCAGAGCTGAAGAGTGGGATGGGGATGGAGACAGTGTGCCTGAGCATCTAAAAGGGGTCTATGTCAGGCCCTTCCCCGGAAAGAGGTTAAGACTCGGCTGCAGAGTTCATCTGGGATGCTGTGGGGCCGAACCCAGGACACGCCTTTGGAAACAGGTGATCAAAGTGCTCACACCGACCACCTGCCTGTCCTCTTCTGCTGCAACTCGTCTTTTCCACTCTCCAAATAGGATGCAAGATGCCACACTGGGTAAGCCATCCAAAGACCACCTGTGGCCTGGGACTGTGGCCCCTGGTTTGGTAGAAGGAAGCTAGAGGGCAGAGATGGTTACCGTCCTCCGGCAGGGTTGGTGCCTTTGCCCTGTTTCCGGATCAAGGAGTCTGAGGCTAGGCTGCTGGTCATATGAAGGCTCTTAGGAGTCCCAGGAATACTATTTCCTTTGTTCAAAGGGGAACTTAAGGGAGAAGAGGCGCTTGAAGGTCCAAAGTCTGCAAGGCCAGCAGGTCGGACAATGGATGTCTGCAGAGGACTGCTTGCGGAGATTCCTGTGGGGATGGAGAAAATCACAATGACCCTTAGTGGCAGTTGCCTGTGAACTGCCCTGGCAGTCTGCAGTACTGTCTAAGTGTGGGCTGGAGGAAAGGGGTGGGAACCCTGTTCTGCTGCTCTTTGCCGACATCTTTGAGGTGCATTTGCCTGTCTGTAAGATGGCTGGGTTAAGAAATGGTGACACACTCAGCCCTACCTGCATTACCTCACTCAGAGAGGAAGATGCGCTCTTCAGACTCTGGAGAGGGCATGTGTCCAGTGTAGGAGGCCTGCTTACAGGATGAAAATTCTAACTCACTAGGCACTAATGTTTTGTTGTATTCTTCTGGAAAGCACCTGAGTTTAGCGGCCTTTGGTTTGGTTTTGAGAAAGTGTTTCTGTGTAACAATCCTGGCTGTCCTGAACTCAGAGATCCACCTGTTCCTGCCTCCCGAGGGCTGGAATTATAAGTGTGTGCCACCACCGCCCGGCTGCTGCTTCCTTATTTCAGAGGCCTCTGCTCTTCAACAAGTCTAGCCAGGGAACACAAGGTGACCTAGCCTAGCTTGTGTCTATATCCAGTCAATTCCCTGGCACCAGCCAAGGCTACCTCTGTTCTCCAAGCTCTGTCATGTCAAGGACTCGGGTTAACCTCTCATCTTAGGTGACTGCTCTTTGGACAACAATGAACCTTCCCTTCTCTTCCATGAGACAAATGTACCTCCTTCTCGTAACTCAACATTGTCTAGTATGTTTGCTCTGCTTGTTTACTTCTTTTCCTGGTCTTGTCACACTTACTATGCAGCAGAGGATAACCTCAAACTCTCGCTTCTCCCAAGTACTGGAACTGCCAAGTGTGTACCACCATGCCCCGTTACGTTTCTTCTCTATTACTTGGTGGGCAGACAGACCTCCGTTCACCCACAGTGGTACTACTGGTCACCTCTAGAGCCGTCCTTCTCCTTCTTCATTCCCAGCTAGCATGTCTGCTGATTGCTCTGGCCAGTCTATCTCCTTATCCTGTCTCCTCCCACCTGCTTCTCCGATGTGTATCACACTGCCACATCCATGATGAGCCCTGTCATATCGATAGGCTTTGATTACTGGAGAGACTGCTCTTTTCCAAGGATACAAAGGAGCTAGCAAAGGATTAAGAAACACCAGGGTAGGCTACTGTACTTATTTCCTTAAACCAATAAATGAATCTGGAGGCTCCTGCAGTGGGAGAAAGGAGGCGAACCAACTTTTACTGAGCACTCACAATAGGCCAAGCACTTTCTACACAAGTATGCCTTCCCCTGCTCTAACAATCCAGAAGTCCGAGGTCACCACTGTCTATATTATGAGAACAAGGCAAGCCTCAGATATATGCTACTCTAACAAGTTGACCCAAAAAACCTATGAGCTACGCTAAGCCCACACGAGATATTTGTTTATAGCAGGGTATCACTATGTAGCCCTGGCTGGTCTAGAACCTGCTTCTGGGTGCTGAGACTATGGATGTGTGCCACCATATCTGGCTGAGGTCAGGCTTTGCACAGGGGTGGGGAGGCAGCTCTGTCAATTCCTCCTCACAGCACTTGGACGGCTTGCATTCTGACTCCAATCTCCAGCTGTCAACAGTCCTTTCTCACACACCTGTGGAGCTCCTATCCATCAGGTCTCGCCATGTCCTCCAACCTTGACTTTCATTGCTCCTCCTCGGCATAACTTCCCTGATATGCTCAGTGAACCTCAACATGCCACCGTGGTTGCCAACTCTTACATTTGCCTGAATCCTTTCTCGCTCACGTTCTCCTCCATTCTGAATGATACCCACAATCCTTAGAGCAGGTCCATGGTTCCTCCCCCTCTTGACCTGTAACCACAAGGAAGCTGCTTCTTTCAGGGCTTGTTCCACTCAAGAGCAGGGTCTAGGAGCTCTAAGGCTCTGCTCCTACATGCACCAGGTGTTCACGGCCTGAGTGATGGCTCAGGTAGCTGGATGAATGTTAACTATCCTTGTTTGGATTACTAAAAAGAAAGTCTCGGAAAAACAAACAAACAAACCTAGAATTAAAAAAGGGAAAGGAAGGACAACTGGATGTTTCAAGTATAGCCCCCAATTCAGCTCACTCTGGCCATAGCTTCTTCTAGCCAAACACAGCACTTTCTCAAGCCAAGAGGAAAAGGGGCCAGTCAGAAGTGCTCAGTCTGAAACTGGGCTCTGGGATTCTGGCCTGGAGTATCCCGCCCTCTCTACCTTGTAGGATGCTAAACAGACTCTCAGACAGTCCTGGAGTACAGTCTGCAGGCCCCCTGGCCTCCGCACCTTTAGACACGTTGTACCCGTACGCGGCATAGGCAGCTGCAGACGCCGCTGCAGCCCCTGCTTTGGCTCCTGCCATGGCAGCAGCACTGCCCGCTGTGGACTTCCGGCTTCGGCCTTTCCCTGCTCCTTTGGCTGTGCTTCCTGAACCCTTGGGGCGGCCTCGGCTTCGAGCTGAGTGACCACGTCCTGCAGCTGGCACTTCCTGAATGGAAATTCCTGTGGAAACAAATAGCCAAGAGGGAAAAAAATAAATCTCTTAAAATGTTAACAAATATTCCCTTGCTGGGCGGTGGTGGCCCACGCCTGTAAACCCAGCACTCAGGAGGCAGAGCCAGGCGGATCTCTGTGAGTTGGAGGCCAGCCTGGGCTACAGAGCGAGATCCAGGACAGGCAGGACTGTTACAAAGAGGAACTCTGTATCGAAAAGAATAAAACAAAAAAACAAAAAAACAAACATCCTGCCCCAAAGGAAAAAAAAAAAAAACAAACACCAAATATTCCCTTGACAGGAAATGCTGGCTCTCAAGGTATTCTGTTTTGTTTGAGATAAGGTTTCCGAATGTTGCTCAGGTTGGCCACAAACCCCTGATCTCAAGTAATCCTCCAACCTCAGTCTCCTGAGCTTTGGAACTACAGGCACAGGATACGGTGCCTGGCTTGCTGAGTATCTGAGGACATCTGGGGCTATCTTTAAACATAGCTATGTTCTTCACACTGTCTTTCCTTCTAAGAAGTGGCTCCACCATGGTTATTTTATTATTTTATTTTTATTCTTGCTCCTTACTAAATGAACTCTAAGGACTTGCTGTGGGAAATTAAAAGTGTTTCTGCCTTGGACCTCTATTTCTTTAAAAAAAAAAAAAAATCTGGGTATTGAATCTAGGCCTTGGGCATGTTATATACATACTCTACCACTGAACTACATATCCAATCCTACTTCTAAGTTTGTTTTTGTTTTTTTATTTAAATTTTGAGACAGGGTCTCACTATGTAGCCAAGGCTGGCCTTGACTATCCTCACACCACTGTGCTCAGTCCTAGTTTCAGACTTTAAGGTTCCCAAAGAAACAGTAATACCACTGGGCCTCACACAACCACAGCTAACTTGATTAAAAATCAGCAAAAATAGGGGCTGGGGAGCTGGCTCCTCTGGTAAAAAATGCCGGCCATGCAAGCACGAAGACCTGAGTTTGGATCTCCTGCACCGCTAAGAGTGTGGCAGCATGTGTGCTGGGGATGGGGAGGGCAGACACAGGGGATCCAATTCACGGCCTCCATACATAATCAGAAAGACACCACCTTTGCCTCTACATGCATAGGCACCTAGGTACACTATCACACCCCACACTTGAAAAAATACACACACACACACACACACACAGTTAAGTAAAATCTTTTGCTACCTTTTACTCTTGGAAGAAGGAATAAAATTCTGGTATCTGGGTTCGTGGGGTGGCTAAAGACTGGATATCAGGTGTGATAGCTTGATCAGATCCCTGGATTTGACCACGGTGGTGGAAGGAGAAAACCAACTCTCATAACCTGTCCTTTGGCCTCCACATGTGCACACACACAATAAATAAAAATGTGCCTGATGTGGTGGTGCATGCCATTAAATGCCAGGATCTGGGTGGGAGTCAGGGCATGAGGATCTCTTATGAGTTTAAGGCCAGCCTGGTCTATACACAGTGAGTGTCAGTGCTATGTGAGAGACTGTCTTAAAAACAAAAAAGTCATAAAAAGTCTCTTGTCCTAAAAAGAATTGGACCTTGCCCACCACAAATGAATGCTTCCTATGAAGTAGTGGAGCGGGCTGGAGCTGTATGAGACAGAAGCATCACTTACCATTCACAGTGTCCGAGACAGAGCCTGTTATGGAAGCGGGAGAATTAGTGGCTCGAGACTGAGGAGCTGAGGAGGCTGGGTCATCCACGATAACCAACATGTCACTGCTGCTCTCATCAGGGGGAATGGAGCCAGTGTGCAGCTCACTGCTGATTGAGATCTAGAAGCAGAAAGGTTGAGATCATACCCTCACTGGCTGCAGCCCTCATGCTCAAGTGAGAACATGCCTCAGGGGACATGCATGTATTCTCTCTCCGGCCTGCCTTCAGTGTTGATCCTGCCTTGGGTTCTGAGAGCCAGCCTGCCCTTATGCAACCCTTTCCCACAAGGCTGGAAGCAAACACTGCCCAGCAGCCCAGCATCATGTCCCCGCCATAAGGTCAGGATGCAGTCCCAGTAGTGTGATGAAGACATCCAGAGGGAGCCTCACCTCACTGAAAGGGCTGGGCATGGCCGAGTCTACACTTATGAAGGAGTCATCGCCATCAGCAGAGAGGTTGGAGTTATCAGCAGAAGGAACAAATGGGATCACAAGGTTCATGCCCTCTTTTCTCCTTTTCCCATCCAATTCATCTTCCTTTTTCTTCTGGGAACACAAAGGTCAGAAAATACATAAAAAAATGAGCATTTCCCCAAAGAGAAAAGTGAGATTAGGAAATAAAAGGATGACAGGCAGAGTCTTGCTATATGGCTCCAGATAGCCTGGTACTTGTTACGTTTCCTGGTCTAGTCTCATCCTCCTGCCTCAGCCATCCAAGTGCTGGGATGACAAACACACACCACTGAAATCTTGCTCTCCAGCTCAGGCTGGCCTCAAATTCCCTCCATCTTCCTGCCTCTAACTTCTTGAAGGCATCACCATTCTGGCTCTACTCCTTTTTTGTGTGTATAGGTTATATGTGTACT
>CABHPP010130060.1:25000-47318 GCA_902168425.1 Peromyscus attwateri | reverse complement strand
GAAGCTTCCAGTCTGAGGAAACAGGATCAGCTGAGAAGTTGGCCAGGTGAGGTTAGCTGTGGCTTGTTCTGTCTCTGATCTTCCAGTGTTCACCCCAATACCTGGCTCAGGTTTGATTTTACTAATAAGACCTAAGATTCCTGCTACACATATGCTATAAAGATATGTAAAATATATTCTGGGCATTAAAGGTATGTGAAATATATGCTGGGCATTGTGGACCATGCTTTTTAATCCCAGGATTCACTTGGGAGGCAGAAGTAGGTGGATATCTGTGAGTTCAAGGCCAGCCTGATCTAGTTAGTGAGTTTCAGGCCAGCCAGGGTCATATAGTGAGACCCTGTCTCAATACACACATACACACACACACACAGACACACAAGGACACACACACAGACACACAAGGACACACACACACACACACACACACACACACACACACATTCATTATAGTGGTAACCAAAAGAGAGGAGTAGATATAATTATATAGAAAAAGTAGACATTAAGTAAAAAACTGAAAAAAAGGTTATTATACAATGAAGCTATAGTTATATTAAATAGTTTTGTATTTTAAGTTTATATAAAGGATTTAAGTGATTTGTACATGATCATCATGTTATTAAGAGTATTCCTAACTTAATTACTTACATTGTGATTTAAATATTTCAGACATCAACATATAAAGAGACAAGAATTATACTCAAGATAGGAGCATCTAATAAATAATATAAGCAAATATTAATGTGTCCAGATGGAGAGTTAGACAACAATGCAATAGTAATACAGACTTTAGCACCTCCCTTTCAGCAATGAACTGATCATCTAAACACAAAATTGAACAGAAACATTGAACCTGAGCTATACTTTAAAACAAAGGGACTAAACCAGTATACACAAGCCATTTCATCTCCAATAGGAGAATACAAGATAGATTGTATATTAGATATTGGGCCGCAAAACAAGGATTTCCCAATTTAAGAAGACAGAAATCAAAGAATGCATAATCCTAATGATAATGGTATCAAATTTGAAGTGAATTAGCAGGAAGAAAAATGGAAAATAGACAAGTGTGTGCAAATTAAAGAATATGTTCATGAAAATCTAAATGGGTCAAAGAAGAAATCAGAAGGGAAATTTTAAAAATCTTGAGGCAAATGAAGATAGAAACATAATATAGCAAAGCTTATAGGATGTAGCAAAAGCAATTCAATCAATAAAAGGAAAATTTGTCGCTATAAATGCCTATATTTAAAGAAATGATTTTAATTGAACAATAGACCCACAAAGAATAGAGAAGAATAAGGAAATGACAAGGATCAGAATGAAAATAACTGAAGTATAGACAATACTTCAGTTGTCTGAAGGGCAATAGAAAGGCAATAGAAAGAAACCCGATCCCAGAAAAGGCCCTTTTAGCTGTAGATGTGGATTGGGGAGGAGCCCCTCTAGAGATGTCAGTCTGCAAGTGGAAGCTGGGAATGTGCTGGCCCTTTGTAAATCTGTATCAAGTCCAGAGATGAAATTGTGACTTCCTGAGCAACCATGGTGTCCCAATCCTATGCACACACCTATGTGAAAGGGACTTTTTCAGACAGATCTTCATGCACTGTTCCCATTCTAGCCCATCAGTTACCTGTTTTACACCAAGAGTAGTCTTCAGGAGATGGTTAGCTATTTCTTTTGTGCCATTTTAGGGTAGAGAGGGTGGGCATGGTGGACTTAATTCTTCCTTGTGTTGTGGTATAGTTTTCTTTTTCTTTTTCTCTTCTCTTCCCTCTTCTTTTCTTCTTCTCTTCCTCCGCTTCAATTCATCATCATCATCATCATCATCATCATCATCATCATCATTGCCATTGCACGAGTATGAAATAGCTTCCTGGATCTCCAGCTCTGAGCTGGGCAGGTGATTGCAGTCACACCATGACAACCCTAGGAATCTGAACTGACTTTTGTTATAGCCACATTACTCTATTTTTTAGTAGTTTAGTGGATACATTATAGACTCTTCCATTTTGTGCAGAATTAGCTCCTCCCCTTCAAATGTTGTAATTAACATCACTTAAAATAAAACTTTGATAAAATATTGAAATCTCAAAGAAAGAAAGAAGTTCGATAAGACTGAATTGGTTTTTTGAAAAGATTTTTAAAAAGTTGTCAACACTTTAGTTAAACTAATGAAGATTCAGACAAACAAGATGAGCAGTGAAAGAGATGCCATTACCAATGAAACCATAGAAAAACAATGGATGATAAACACTTACTGTGAACAATTATACCTACCACAAGTTGGGTAACATGGCAGAAACAAATACTTAATTCCAAGAACTAATTTATCAAGGCTGAATCATGAAGAAATAGAAAGTGTGAATATACAAATCATGAGTAAGGGGATTGAATCAGCAATAAAATAATCTCATCAGAGAGATGCTCAGGGCCAGATAACTTTACAGATGAATTATATTAAACATTTAAAGAAATATCCCCAGATGCTTCTCAACTTTTCAAAAAAAATCGATGGGGAAGGAATACTTCAGAAATTATTTGTATATAAGGTCAGCATTATCCCATACCAGAGCCAAAGACACTATAAGGAAAGACAATTACATGTGTGAACAAACACATAAAAAAATCATAACCAAACAAAGTAGTGAATGAGTTTAGCAGTACATTAAAAGAAACATTCGTTAAGATCAAGAGGCATTTATCCCACAGATGCAAGAATGGTTCAACACACACACACACACACACACACACACACACACACACACAGACACACAGACACACACACACACATACACACAGACACACACACACACACACACACACACACACTACATCACATTGACATAGAGAAGGACAAAAAATACATGAACATCTCAACAGACACAAAATAAAAATGATAATATTAAATATCCCTTTATGATTATAAGAGAGGAAGGAAGGAAGGAAAGAAGGAAGGAAGGAAGGAAGGAAGGAAGGAAGGAAGGAAGGAAGGAAGGAAGGAAGAAAACCTTCAGCTAGGGGCTGGAGAGATGTCTCAGCAGTCAAGAGCACTGCCTGTTCTTCCAGAAGGCCTGGGTTCAATTCCTAGCACCCATGTGGTGGCTTGCAATTGTCTATAACTCCATCTCCAGGGGATCTGATGCCATCTTCTGAACTTCGAGGGCACCAGGCTCACATGTGGTGCATAGACATACACATAAGCTAAACACTCATACACATAAAGTTATAATAACAATGTTTTAAACCTTCTACAGCTAAAGAGTATGCAAGGAATACATGTACCTCAACACAATGATATCCATGTATTACAAGCCTGCAGCTTCTTAGCTTGGTGCACATGGACAACTGGCCACTGATCTCCAAACGTGCTAACCTGGTGTGGCACGAGAAAGACTAGCAGTTGCTCTAAAAATCCCTTTCTCCTTCTTTATGTTCAGAGTGTGATTTTGTTATGGAAAGCAATCTTGTAGAGGTAAGAAGGTACCTTTCCTGGCATCCCTTGCAGAAGTTATGGTCATATGGCCAAGTTAAATTCATGGAGCTAGGAGTCAAAATTTAGAGTGTGACACCTAGAAAAGATCTGTAAAGTAGGGCTAACTTTCAAGAATATATGTACTCTGCTGCTCCTGTTCTCATTTTCCCCCCCTCACTGACTAGCAAAGTACTAGAGGAAGCTAACACAGCCAGTTTGAGACCTCGAGATGACCGTAGGAGAGAAGAGTTAGAAAAGAACACTTGTAGTAACAGCAGCAGAAACAAGACAGGATGTTTGGAAATGCTGGATGCTGTCCATCATGGAGCGAGCTTAGACAATGCTTGATCTTAGGGAAAAACAATTATTTCATTTAACTGATTGCTTTGGTGATTTCCATTTCCACATCACACACAATCTCTAAGTTATATTTGTGGCTTTCTGGTCTAGCTGTGGCCTGTCTTTCCAGACACATCTCCCACTATGTCTGCCCACCTTTCGCCCTCAGCTGGTAAAGACCTACATCCCAAGAAGAATGGATAACTTTCAGTTCCCCCATCTTGTTGCTCTGATCATTCTGCCTGAAATATTTTATTCTCTTTAAGTGTCTACTTTTCCTTACAGTCTTATTGTTTATTCTGGGAAGGCTGTCTTTTTATCCCAGTACCCATAATACATGTCTGATATTGATTGTAATTACTAAATCATCTGTCTCTTCTTCCCTTAGGTCTTAGATATTGTGTCTAAAGGTTTACCTCTAGTGTTTAGCAAGAACTTTGGCATTTTAGAGCATTAGGATATGGGTGGTGACTAGAAAATGACTGAGTAAATGAACAGGAAAAAAAAATTCACGTCAAAGTGAAAATGGAGGACTTGTCTTTCTGTGTTCTCTCTGACTGGGCTAATTTCCCCGTACAAAGAAGTCAGGGCATGGCTCCAAGCAGCAAGTGTTGGCCTTGTGACCTCTCCTGTTCCACAGAAGTCAGTGAAGACGGCAAATTTCCATTTTTGTCTCTGATTTACCTTTGCCAAAATGCACACCTTACCTTTCCTCCACACGCTTTCCTTACCAGGAAAGCTATATGTTGTGGCTTAGAGGTAAAGCTAACTGTAGATGGCTGTTTCTTCAGAGAAAACACTGTCTTTAAGCAAGTTCTGAGGTGTTAGTCTGGCCCGTTTGGGGTTGAGCAATGGGTGGGAGGAGTGTGCTGTCAGCCAAATGCTTTCCCAGTGACCAACTCGGTGCATGCTTGACTCTTCCTCCCAGTCTTCTCGTTACTCACACTTCCATGTCCCCCTTTTAATCTTTTCTGAAGAAATAGCCATTTGCATAAGTTGTCTTATTGTGGGGTCTGTCTTGAGAAATGTTAAAATCTGCTTGGAAATAATAAGTGTTGAATCATGCCTTA
Organism: Peromyscus attwateri; assembly: GCA_902168425.1. NCBI lineage: Eukaryota > Metazoa > Chordata > Mammalia > Rodentia > Cricetidae > Peromyscus > Peromyscus attwateri. Next base: position 42,434 of record CABHPP010130060.1, on the reverse strand, counting down.
CCTAGCACCATATCACACCATGTGTACCACTCACTCATTATTCACTTAGCAGCTGTCTGGATTATCAGATCAACAGTGGCAGTACTGCAGGCTAGGTTCAAGTAATCTTTATGCTGTAGCATCACATGACACCATAATGGCTTCTGCTCTTTTATCTCATCACGTGGGCATTGCACTGTACTCCACACTCACAAGACAGATGGGCACTGGGCAGTGGTGGCGCACGCCTTTCATCTTAGCCCTCTGGAGGCAGGGGCAGGTGGATCTCTGAGTTTGAGGCCAGCCTGGCCTACAAGAGTGAATTCCAGGACAGCCAGGGCTACACAAAGAAACCCTGTCTCTCGAAAAAAAAAAATGAGAGAGAGAGAGAGAGAGAGAAGATGGCCAGTCAGAATAGTAAAATAAGACGTTTCAAGAGGGAGAGTCCATATATTTATATTTTTCTAGAATACTGTTATAATTATTCCATTACTATTAATTGTTCGTTCCTAGCTGTTCATTGTACTTAATTTTAAAATTAAATTTTACCAGACTTGCCACAGAACAAAATGCCCACCTTCAATGGTGACCACCAAAGTTGTCAACTTTTAAGAGTGTGTAAAGTTAGTTCTTCATTTCTTTGACTTTATATTCTGACACTGAATAGAAAAAAAAAAAACTTCCTTAATTTTGTTTTTAAATGGTTCAGATAGAGTTCTGAACCTCTAAATAGGGATTTTGAAATTGTGAATCAGAAAAGCTACATTTTTGAGATTTATATAGCCCCTTTGTTGAGCCTTTAGAAAAAATATCCCCCAACAGTTATATGCTTTTATCTTAATGCTTAATGCCTCAACACGACGAATACAACTAAAATTCACGGTGTATCTTAATTCCTTTAGGAGCTATAACAAAAGTTGTCAGAACCACTCAAAAAATTTAAAACTTTTTTGCAGACACTCCTGAAGTGGTATGCTGAAAACAAGGTTTTCCTTTTTTTTTTTTTTAATAAAAAAACTTTTTATTGATTCTTTGTGAATTTCACATCATGCACCCCCATCCCACTCATCTCCCCATCTGCTCACTTCTGCCCTCTGCCCTTGCAACCTCCTCCACAAAACAAAAATTTAAAAGTAAGACCAAACAACAACAACAACAACAAAAATACCAAACCAACCAACCAAACAAACAAAAAAACAAAATTAAAAAAAAAATCTCAGTGTGGAAGCTGTAGTGTGGCCCAGTGACTCACACAGTGTAGTCCATATATCTCTACTTGTAAGTGTTCATTTTGATGACTCATTGGTCTAGTTTGAGGCCTCTGGCTTCTGCAACACTATCAATACTGGGCCCCCACTGAGATTCCTTCCGGATATCTTGTTGTTGCCCTGTATCATGGACATCCTGTAGTTTTGGATCTGCAGGTCTGGCCCGTCCACACGCTCCAGAAGTTCATAGATGAGGTGGATATTGGGGTGGGTTACTTTGTAGTCCTGGATTTAGGCCTGGTGGTAGCTGGGTTGGTCAGACCACCAGCTTTCCCTCCTTGTCACCACCCTGGTGAGCTCTGCAGCACTGCCCTGCTAGCTCACCCAATGCAGCAGACATCAAGGGCCAGAGCCTCTTCTGCTCTCACAGCCTTGGGTCCAGCTCACCCACACTCACACTACCAGCGCCAGTTCTACTGCTTGGCCCGGGCAAGGTACAGGGTCTGCTCTCTGGATTGCTGCACATGATGAGGGGCAGGGCCAGCTCTTCTGTTTTCATGCTCCCTCATCTGCCATATGGTGGAGTAGGGAGTGAGAGAGATGACCACCACCCTTTTCTGCCCCTCACTGCCTGTGGCAGGTGGGAGAGCTAGTCCTGAGGTCATGAGAGTGAGAGAACTGGCACTGCCCCCCCCCCCCCCCCCCCCCCCCCCCCGTCACCCCCTGTCTCCCCCCTACCAGCAGCAGGCCCTGCATATTGCCCAGGCAACACAATAGAGCTGACCCTGTTGGTAGGGGTTCAGGTGAGCTGGCAGGGGGTGGGGATATGGGAACAGGGGGACTGATCCTACCCCTCGGCTGCCATATGGTGGCCTGGGTGAGGGAAAAATGCCCTCCTTCCCTTCACCCCATGCCCCCTGCATCAGGTGAGAGAGCTGTCTCTGGGGTCACCAGACTAGGAGAGCTGGTCCTGACCCTCACTAGCTGCAGCACTTGGGAGAGTGGACATGGCACCTTGCCTGGGCAGCACACTAGAGCTGACTCTGTTGTTAGGGACCTATGGGAGTAAGAGCAGGATAGCTGCTACTGGGCCCTCGCTCGCATGCCATGGGGTGACAAGGGTAAGGGAAATATGCCCTCACCCCCAACCCCTTGCCACCACAGTCAGGAGAGTCAGCCGTGGGGGCATGAGAACAGTTTTCCTTTTTAAAATATCAGAAATAAGCAATGCACTCAAGTCTTACACCCACTGATGTAAACTTAGAAAGGAGAGAAGATGGTGAGGAGATATGGAAGCAGGTGGAGTTGGGAAAGTACAGGTGTGAGTGTCCCACACACAGTCGCTATCTCTTTATTGCGTGGCAAGCAGTACTGATTTAGACTTTCTATTGTTGCCGTTGTAGCTTCAGAAATCTTATTAACCTAGTATTCTGAGTAGACACTCACACTGATTGCATTAACAAGATTTGTCACTATAGTCTGAAGGTGGAAGGATTAAAAAAGTAATGAAACTTAATCATGGAGATGAGTGCCTGTGTGCCTATGTGGAGCAATGTGAGTCCTGAGGTGGGACAGTTGTTCCAAGGGGTTGAGGGAATGCAGAAGGAGATGCTGGCTTTGTGCTGCAGGGATGAGAGCATCATGTGGCTTACTAGGACGATAAAAGCTGCATCATCTTCATTTTTGGCTCTGTGATTTTGCATACGTCAGTACAGTTCCCTGAGCTGTTATATCTCCACCTGTAGAACTTCATGACAGAGTTGTAAGGATGAAATAAGATTATCCAAAGGGTATTTTCTTTGTAAATTATGAAGTTTTGTAGAAATTTAAGATCAAGAGATTATTGATTTGTAGCCATCATTAAGGTCGTCATTACACTGGTGAAATGCTGAGAATTATTGGAAGACTAGAAAGTCCTTAGTGTAACTAGTCCACTAAAAATAAAGTGGACTAATCACAGGTAGGAGGAAATAACCATTAAAGCAGGGGTTGTTGGGACCTCTAAGCCTAAAGTTCACTAAGACAAAAGTTCCAAGAAGAGCTTAGAGCTGTGGTTCTCAATCTTCCTAACACTGTGACCCTTTAAGACAGATCCTCATGTTATGGTGACTGCCCCCCCCCAACTATAAAATTATTTTCGTTGCTGCTTCATAACTGTAATTTTGCTACTGTTAATCATAATGTAAATATCTGTGTTTTCTGGTCTTAGGAGATCCCATGAAAGGGTCGTTTGACCCCAAAGGGGTGGTGACCCACAGATTGAGACCCACTGCCTTAGAGGCCTCAACAGGGTGATAAATTTGAGTCTGTGTTTGAGGTAACTAGGGTATTGTGTCAAATAGTAAGGAGTTGCTGTACCATGTGTGGATATAGAAATAATAGGCTAATGTTCAGGGGCACATCTGGATCCTCCTCCACAGAAATCTGAGGCAGGTGAGATTATCCAGAAGACAAGCCCAAGTCAGGTTCCTTAAGGTGGACAAACACTAATGGAAAACTCACACCATGGAAAAGAGACCCCAAGGTCAAGAAATAGAACTGTTCCCTATGATTAGAAAACTCTAGGCCTGAAGAAACCTTCACACGAAAGAAGAAATGGATTTCAGAGGAAAGGGACAATTTATCCTAACCCAGACCTAGGTGAGGATTTAAGTCCCCAAGCTACTGAACTATGAACTACATCATGAGTTGTACATCTTGCTGCTGCTGAAGACTCACTGCTCATGCATTATGAAGTTGTTATCAGAGAGCTGTGAAAATGTTTGGCAGCTGATATTGGTTCTGGAATAGATTTTGGAGTGGGCTGAGATTCTGAGATGAGGGGGTTGTGGGTAAGCACTGAGTTCATACAGCCTTTGGGTAGGCTTCTCATAAATACTAGGTAGGGGTGCATGCATGCTGAGAAAGTGACAAACTCTTGGTCATATGACTTTCGACTATTTCTTAGAAGTTTTCTATCCAGCGACTATACATGACTACTACATGATGTGGCACTCACAGAAGATAATGACAAGTATTTTTTTCCTGATGATTTATCCCATTTATTATGATGTATTAAGCATGGGAAGTTGATGGGAATGTCATCTGTATGCTGTAAATGTGTGTTGCTCTGATTTGGTTCATAAATAAAACACTGACTGGCCAGTAGCCAGGCAGGAAGTATAGGCGGGATAAGCAGAGAGGAGAATTCTGGGAAGAGGAAGGCTGAGTCAGTAGCCGCTGCCAGCCACCGCCATAAGAAGCAAGATGTAAAGATACCGGTAAGCTACAAGCCATGTGGCAAAGTATAGATTTATAGAAATGGGTTAATTTAAGATGTAAGGGCTAGCTAGCAAGAAGCCTGAGCCCATAGGCCATACAGTTTGTAAATAATATAAGTCTCTGTCCAAGGGCTGCAGGACTGGCGGGTGAGAGAGATTTGTCCTGACTATGGGCCAAGTGGGACACAGGCAAACTTCAGTTACAGGAAGTAGACATAAGAAAGTGTGAGAAGTACTCATGGGTGAATTTCTCTCCATTTTATTTCAGCTGCTTTTACAAATAGAATAAATGGCAAGTAAGTAACAATATGGTAACAGGAACCCAAGGGCCAGGTGAACAGCACAGACATGAGTCGTGGCAGTGGTAGCAAAAGGAGAGGCCATTGTCGGAATTTCTGAGAAAATTTGATGTATGTGGTGAGCCACCATTAACCTTTAGAACTTCCTTTAGAACCTTTAGAACAGGTGATAGAAAAGGTGAAAACATTGTGGCCAGACCTGCAGCTTACAGTCTGTGTGGATTGTGGTCAGGGACACAGCTCCTACTGTGAAGGAGTTGTTAAACGCAGCCCTTCCTTATCAGAGTTGGCTGGCAGGGTGGAGGTGGGGTGGGAGCAAGAAGGCCTTTCATTCTATGGCAGCAGACTGGAAGAGAAATCAGTGTAGGGATTATACTTATTTATCCACCTTGAATCAAGGACATCAGTTATTGAGGCTGGCTAACAACTTCTAAGTAGATGTCTTGATGTCTATCTATTTCTATTCTCGCCTGCTGTACTTTGGATCTGGAATGTCCTTATGTTAATAGTCTACAGCTTGGTGCTGTTGGGAGGTGGTGGAGTCTTTAAAATGTGGAACATGGTGGGAGACCTTATGTCACTGGGGGTATGTGTTTGAAGAGGCCCTTTCCTCTGTCTCTCTTTTTTTGGCTGACTGTGAAGTGACTGCTTTACTTCCTATGGACTCTCACCATAATGTGCTGCCACAGGTCCATAAGCAATGGGGCCAACCAACCAAAGACCCCTAAACTGAGAGCAAAATAAACTTTTCTCTGCATAAGTTGACCACATATATTTGTTCCATTAACAGAAAGCTGACTAAAGTGGCACCTTTTGGGGGTAAGATATTGCTGACATATGACATCAGACTCATACAATTTTGAGATGAGTTATATGAGGAAAGCATGAAGGCAGGTGGTGGTAGTGGCTTGGTTCAAGGGGCAATAGAGGAATCATACAATGTGTGAGTTTCAAGAAGCAGGCTTGGGAAATTCAAACATAAGCTTATTTCTCTGGCTTTCTGGAGTTGCTGAAGTTGAATGATCAACTCTTTGTCTGTTTCAACTAACAAGAATGGCTCTCTTTTTGCAACTGAGAGGCTTAGCTGACATTCTCTGGACTGTAGATAACCTTTGCAGGTCATGGTTTTACATCTTCATCTCACATGAGTACTGAGCAGATCACATGACATCAATGGTCACATGACTCAGTGCAATAGAGTGATCACATATAACTCATCACAAAGACAAGACATGAGTTCATTGTCTCCCTCCATCCCTTCATTGTTTATTCAGAAAAGACAGTCCTTCTTTGTAAATGGACACTTCCTGTCCTGACCACCTGGTCCCAAATAACTGACTCAGAGGCTGAATATGAATTGTAACTGCTCAGCCAATGGCTCAGGCTTGTTATTAGCTAACTCTTATATTTAAATTAACTCATATTTCTATTTGTGCTTTGCTATGTGGTGATACCTTTATTAGCATGGAACATTCATCTCCTGTTCCCTCTGCGTCTGGCTGGTGACTCCTTCTTGGTTCCCTGAGAGGCTAGTCCATTGGTAGAGGCACATTTACTGCCAGCTTTGTTTATCACCCCAGTTCTGGAAAGCTTCTGGGTCTAAGCCACCAATGAGTAGTGTGCAGCCCACTGCTCATAAGCTCCATTTAAGTGTTGTCTCTGAAAAGAGCCACCTGGTTTTTGTAGGTAACACTGAGCCAGGAAGCTGTCTTTTAAAGGAGCCGTGCCTCTGCATGCCACCAGCAAACATAGTCCACCAAGAGAAAAGGCAGCTACCAAGAAGCTGTACTTGAATCCATTCTTGTGTGTCTAGAATCCTTTTTTAAGCTTTGTCAGGTTTTATGTGGCAATTTCAGCCCCATGTTGGGTGCCAAATGATGTGTAAATCTGATTAATCTTATCAATAAAAACAGGAGTCAGATATCAGGGTGAAAACCTGAAAGATCAGAGAAGTAGGGGAGCAGTCACTAGTGACTTCCTACCTCTTCTGGTTCTTGGTTCAAAAGGGCCGAGATCCTGTCTCAGCTCTGCCTTACCACTTCCTGTCCCTTTCTTTACAGTCCTCCAAACATCTATGGATAACTAGTGGCTAGCTCCATTCTCTGACTCCAAGCATGCTTTATTTGTTATAGCACAAACAAAATATCACACAACACTTCCCCATTCCTAGATTAAAAACTCTGGAGGAGTCCAAAACTGTATTACGCAGGACACGTACCCATTTTGAGTTCATGAACATATTCAAATCAGTAATGAGAACATTTACTAACAGATTTTAAAATATAGCAGTGGCACACCTCCTCCCCCAATGTCTAGATCAGCCTGCTTCTTCTGGAAGCCTTCTGGGGGGTAGGGACGGGGAAGTTGATTGCTTCTCTGTTTCCCTAACTTCTTTTGTTCTTTCCGAACCTTGATGGACAGAGAGTGTAAAATGGAAATACCGGAAAAAGTGTCCTGAACAAACCAGATAGAATCTATTTAAGTACTGCAAAATTTTAAAGCAGAAACAGGAAGTTCTTCTGTGGTCCTTCAGAAACCAGGATCCCTTGATCTCTTGGTGTTCATCTCCTTTTTCTTCTCTAATCTGGATGGCCACTTGCTCTTTCCTGGCAATCCAACAGTCATTTCTAGTTTGTTTGTTTGTTTGTTTGTTTGTTTGTTTGTTTTAATGATTTATGATGATTACCCAATGTGACTCCACTTTGATCTTTCTCATGCAGGATTTCCCTCTTTATTCTTTGCCCTGACAAACTCAAGCAGTAATGTTCGATTTGGACATACAAGCACCTTTCTGGCCCTGATCCCTGAGCAGTTACGTCATATTTTGAATCAATATTTTCCCTGAACTTCAAACTCCTATGTCTTACAAACTATAGTGGTTATATATCATTCTTTTCCTTGGAAGTCAACACCTCTCCTATGTGTGAGATAAGGAGATAGACATTCCTTTTTCAAACCTCAATGTAAAGGGCAAGCATGTGTCTTGCAAAAAAAAAAAAAAAAAAAAAAGTGCTTTGAAAATACATGAGTTGGACGGTGCAACTTTCTTCGGTCGTCCCGAATTCGGGTTCATCCGATACTAGCTGCCTCCACCATGCTGCCCAAGTTCGACCCCAACGAGATCAAAGTCGTGTACTTGAGGTGTACCGGAGGTGAGGTCGGCGCCACGTCCGCCTTGGCCCCCAAGATCGGCCCCCTGGGTCTGTCTCCAAAAAAAGTTGGTGATGACATTGCCATGGCAACCAGAGACTGGAAGGGCCTGAGGATCACAGTGAAGCTAACCATCCAGAACAGACAGGCTCAGATTGAGGTGGTGCCCTCTGCCTCTGCCCTGATCATCAAAGCCCTCAAGGAGCTACCAAGAGACAGAAAGAAGCAGAAGAACATTAAACACAGTGGAAACATCACTTTCGACGAGATCGTCAACATTGCCCGGCAGATGCGACACCGATCTTTAGCCAGAGAACTTTCTGGAACTATTGAAGAGATCCTGGGTACTGCACAGTCTGTGGGCTGCAATGTGGACTGACGCCATCCTCATGACATCATTGATGACATCAACAGTGGTGTGGTGGAATGCCCAGCTAGTTAAGAAGCAACAAGAGAGAATATTTCAATAAAAGACCATCTGTCTGATAACAAAAAAAAAAAAAAAAAAAAGAAAATACATGAGTTGAACCCAGCCCATATGCATCAGAAAAGAGCTAGCCAATAGGGATGCACAAGTGGCTAAAATGTGGTGCTTTCTTCCTGCATAACAGGAATAGCGACCCAGATCACTCTATTGGAATGATGCTGTTGGAAGAATAGATTCTCAAAGAATGTGTAATGACATGACCAAGGGAAAGTAACCCATAATAATTCCATGGAAAATGCTTGGGTGTATGATTGACAAGAAAATATGGGAAAATTTGAAACGGAGAGATGATGATATTATGCTAGGAATTTAGCCTGTTGAGGAGGTGGTTTCCCTTCTGCAGCAGCTCTAGTTTGCGATTTCTTATCTTGAGGAAACACCCCAAGTGATATCTGGAAGTCTCATGGCATCAAATATTTGCATATTTTGTTGGCTTCCTGTGTCTGCATAAGTTGTTTGACTGTGAACACCAGTGAACACTGACAAGGCTTTTGTTTCTTTAAAAAAAATTCCTTCAGGGAAAACAAAAGCCAAGCAGTAGAAAGTCTTAATGGGCAGAATTATTTTCTCAATCAGAAAGCAGGGCCTTTCGGAGGTTGTGTTAGCCTTCATAGGGAAAGAGGCCTCATTACAAATGTCCGTTAGCCAGTGAACCAGAAATGATACAGGGGAGAGAGGCCAGAGGTGACGGTAGAAAACGCTGTGGAGAAATAATGACAGGGGGAACTAAGACAGTATTAGTGTCTGCAACTTTTTGTCGGTGTTTGGAGCTGAGAGACACTGAGTATCTGGAGGGGAAAAAGTGAGGGGGGGGGGGAAATCTGGGAAGTAATAAAGAAGCGTCTGGAAAACCTAAAACTGCTTGGAAAATCAGAACGGTAATACAGACCGGGCTGCGCAACAGTTCACAGCTTCTATCCTGGCTCCTGTACTGGGGGCAGGGGACAGGAAGGGGAGCTGCAAGTACAGGGTAAAATGGGAACACAGTCACCACCATCACCCCGCATGGGCCGCTGCCGCTGCCCACAGTCCTTTCAAGTTTGGATGTGACCTGCACAGCGAGGTAGTAACTGGGGAAGAAATCCATCTCACGGTTCAGTTAAACTCTCAAAGGACTCTTCTAGAAGCCTTCTTGAGAAGGGTCCATTTGTTGAGGACTAACCCCTCTGTGGACTAGAAGACACACAGAAATTACCATTTTGTGTTCCAGTGGGCAGCCTGTGTTGACTTTGATGTGAGGAAAACCAGCCATCTTGTCGGATAGTTTTGGCTGATGGTGTCTTCCAAGATATTGGAGTGGCAAGGGGAATGCATGTTAGGGCAGAGAGGAGTGGAAAGTGCCGGTCAGTCGTGTTACTGTAGGAAGTTTGGAATGAGACCATTTGGTATTGGATAACCAATTGGAGATATGGATATAAATGTAGGAACGATTAAATAGACAATGAATTTGAGAAAGAGCAAAGGGGAATTATGTGGAACGGATTGAAGAGAGGAAAAGAAGAGGGCATGGTGTAATTATATTGTAATTTCAAAAATTAAAAACTGTATTACTATTATTATTAATATTATTATTATTATTATTAAGGGGGAGGGAAGTATACTTGGAGTGAACAGCTGACCTACCTCCTCGGCAGCCACTCTCTGGTTTCTGGGGTTTGCACGCTAACCATGACCCCAGGTGCTCAGTCTAGATTCATCTGCTGAAACCATGTCCAGCCTATAAAGTATGCTGAAGTCACTTTTAGAAGGGGTCCATTTAAAAGAAAAAGCCTCTGCTGTGGCCCAGTTTAGGGGCACAGCTAGGTGCACAGAGTCTTGGGGAGAAAGTGAATACAGCAGGACTCTAAACATGCAGAAATTAGAGGGCTCCCAGCTGGTTCAGTTGCTTGGGATGCCTTGAGGTCCCTAGGAAACACACCCCTGACATGATCAACAGTCTCTCAACCTACCCAGTGAGAAACTTCAGGGAAGCTTGCTGGAGCCCTAACTGGTTTGACGACTTGCCTTAAGCTGGAGAAAGGAAGCCAGCTCTCTTAGCATCCCATTCTCCTCCTATACAGGCAGAGGCTTGCAGGACCAGGAACATTGCACCTCTGATCCAGTTCCTGATCAGAATTTAGACAAGGGGTTCTACATTAGCTAGACTTTGTTCGTTTCTGCTCTCGTTCCCTTTGTCTAGTCTAATTTTATTTTTTTCTGCATTTTCATATGTTTAACTGTTTCATTCCTTTATTTCCTTAATTGGATTTCACTGTGACTTCTTTCCTCTCTCATTTCCCCCATGTTTTTGTATCATTCTCTGTCATTCTTTTCTCTTTAAAAACTACTTCTGCAGTCTTCTGTGTAAATCTCTTACCTTTCTTTAGTTTTGTATTCTTACTACTAAAAAAAAAAAAACCTTTTAGCATATATTGCCTCTTTTTAAAAATAGGTGCTGTAGTTACAGTTTTTAATGTATTTTTGAATTATTTATATGAGCAGCGTTGAGTATCAAACTTGGCACCTCAAACACACTTGGTGGGTACTTCTCCATAGAACTGTTCCCTAAGTCTAGTAGAGAAGAACTTCACTCTTGTGTAGAACACGTTTTGGTTCTGTTGGAAATCTGGCATATTTTAAGTAACAAGTGAAACTAAAGCAAATAGACCCTAACGAGTATTTAAAAAGTAAGCATCTCAAATAAAAAAAACAGAATGAGGTGGAAGTGTTAATAAAAAGTCTTCCTACATAGAAAAGCCCAAGATTATTGATGGACTCATTGCTAATTTCAGCAGATTTTTTAGAAAGAACCAATACCACTGTTCAAACAATTCCATACAATATAAAAGAAAAAAAAAAAAACCCTTCCAAGTTAATTCTACAAAGCCAGGATATTCTGGGTACTATGCAGTCAAAAAAGAAAAATTAGAAAATTATAGATCGACTCCCTTGATGAACATAGATGCAATAAATAAGTGAATATAATAATAACCAGAAAGCAAATAAAATGCATACAACTCAAATTCAACAACACATTTAGCACAAAGACTCCAAATATGCACATCAATCTTGAGCAAAACAATGCTTGAAGATAACACAGTATCAGATTTCAAAATATACTCCAGATCCACAGTGGCAAAAACATTATGGTGTTAGTATAAATAAGCATATAGATCAATGAAAAAACTGTCAGAAATTTAGAATGAAGTGGTGACATTAATTGAGAGAAAAATGACATCTCAAACAGTCTGTAACACAGAAGGCATGGATAAAATTGGAGCCTTGGCTTTCTTATGTGTAACAGAAGTTTTGTGTGTTGCTATCAAATAGATTAGGTTTGATAAGGTTACAATAAAATATGAAAAATTGTATAAGGCACCAAAGACAATAGCTACTACATATTTATGTTCACTAATAGCATTAAAACATGGATGGTAGCAGTATGTAGAATTGTATACCTTCAAAAACATTCTTTCAGACAGTTATAAAACATATACAAAAACTTGATCAAAAATATAAACACTTTCTGGTATTTGCTAATACCTATTCAGAGCAGATAAATATCTATTGATTCAGACTAACAGAACTCAGAAATTATTCTCTAAAGCTTTTGAGTTGCCATAGCCTCAAGAACACCTTAAAGACAGATCATTTATACCTACAAACTGCTAAAGGGCTAAAAAGACTTAACTCTTTTCAAATGAATAAGCAAACAAACAAAAAAGGGTGTTTGGGGGCTGGTGTTTGGTGGTTATGAGCACTGGCTGCTCTTCCAGAGGTCCTGAGTTCAATTCCCAGCAACCACATGGTGGCTCACAACCATTTCTAGTGGGAAGTGATGCCTTCTTCTGGCATAAAGTTGTACATGCAGATAGAACACTCATATACATAAATAAATAAATCTTTATTTTAAAAGGGTGTTTTAACTTCTTAAATAACAAGGTAAGCTGTGTTTATAAAATCTATGGATAGATTTAAGCATATTTTATGATTTGTTTTTTCCTCATTTTTCTTTTGAATTAATGCCTGAGACTATGGGGGTGGGGAGTAATTTCTTACTCAAATAACATCTGTTGGGGCAGAAGAGTAAGTAGGGCTTTGGGAAAGAGGCATCGAGACTAACATATGAAGTTGGGTACGATGATGCATGCCTTTATGGATCTCTGTGAGTTTGAGGCCAGCCTGGTCTACAGAGTCTAACAGCCAGGACTGTTACACAGAGAAACCCTGTCTTGAGAAACAAAACAAACAAAAGAGACGAATGTATAAAAGAAATCAGTTGTCAGAAAGACTACCATTTACACTCTCCCCACCTCCAGGGATTAAAGCATGTATGACAAACAGCCAAAAAGGGCTCCCACCAATGCAGGTGGTATGTGGTAGGTATGCAACCCACAAAGGCACACCACACTCTTGGCTGGGGGCCATTAGAGTTCTAAGTTCTTAGGTCTCTGCCTGCTTGCATGCTTGGGAGTGTTCCCTTTCTGCATAACTTGGCTCCTACAACTATCCATTTGCCTTCGTCTAATTCTTTGTGTTGCAATATAAGAAGCTGGGAATCTCAGCAGACTCCCTCAGGACTCCGACTCGACTCGGATCCATGCCTAAACAGTCAGAAGGCCTTTTTGCAGGAGCAGAGCCCTCAGAGACTCTCAACTTCATGGAATAAAGGTGTATAAGGATAGGGGTTTTTATGTTACATTTCATGGGATTTGGAGGTAATTTTTATAAGCAGGGTTTCTGGGTCACTTGGATAGTGCAGGCTTTGTCTTGCATCCTGTTTCACGTAGTTTCCCACGTCTCATTCACATCTTAAATCACTGCAGGAATGTGCCTTTGCCTTTTAGGATTGTAATGAGTCAGGGAATCACCTTTAGAAATTGGAGTGCCTCTGCACCTGCAACCGCTGATTTCAGCTAGCTGTCATCAGCTTGTGAGCAATGATTTCTCCAGCCCTTTTCTTTGCCAAAAGGTTTTCATCAAATGTTAACTCCCTTAGACCTTCTGGACTTTATTCCATTAATTTGAATTTGAAAAATACGTTTGGGACATTTGGTGGGAAAAATAAAATACAGGTTGTTATATATTTTTTCTTCTGCAAACTGTCCCCTGAGGTGAAAGTGCAGGCTAACTATGTTTGGAATGCAAGAAAGAATCTCAGGAATCAAATGAGAATACACCCATTATCAGCAAATCATCCCTTTTAGGCTTCAAGATTGAGCAAACTTGTGGTGTTTAAAGTTGAGGTGTGGAAAGTTCTACTAGAGAAATTTCCCATTCATTGTTAGCACAGGCTAATACCTGGGAAGCCACTTGGGGAAAAAAAAAAGCACTGGGGTGTGTCCTGTGATGATGACTCTTTCGTTTTCATTCACAAGAACTTGGCTCTGCTCTCACCACATGTAGGCAGTGGTTTATGAGTCTGTGCAAAATATGTAAACAGAGCCAGGAAGCACCACAGACTGCAGCAGAGAAAAGAACAAATATCAGAATGAAATGGAAGCCAACGAGAAAAAGGCCGACATAGAGAAGACAGCTGGGCCTCTCTGTGTCTGTGTCCTAGGATGTTAATAGCTAACGTCCTCAAATTGGGCCATTTCTTAACATGCAGGTGTACCAAGGATCAAGGCTAAGGTAGTCTTGGGAAAAATCAAGATCCAGGTTCAAATTTCCATAGAATGTCTTTTAAATATGTTGGGTTGTTCTTTCCCAAAGTCTGCTTTTTTTTTTTTTTCCTCAATGAACCTCTCCTCTCACTTACGTAAGAAGAAACTTAACCATCCTGGCAGGAGTGAGGATATTCTAAAAAGAGACATTCTTGCTCTTCCCTTTGGCTATCAGATTATTGAAATAATAGTTACCAAAGAATGGGAATTTCCAAAGGAATCTTACGCTGGGAGAAGGGGCAGGATGAAGCATGGTGTCAGCCAGAGAGGAACTTGTCTCCCAGGAAGAGATCTCACACAGTGCTGACAACTTGTCCGACTACCTACAGGAGAGACAGGGACACAGACAGTGCTGGCTTGGCTATAACCTTGAACAGGACTGCTTAGTTATGTGTGGATACCTCTTGCCTTCTATTTATACCTAGCCCTCTTGTCAAGACCCCAAAGGTAGACTTGGGTCACTGTATGGCAGGGGATGAAGGAGGGTGAGGAAAGGGAGGCATTGAGGTTAGCATATGAATGGAACTAGTTCAAAGAAAGACTGGAAACTCTCCCCACCAGGGGCAAGCCCACAGTCTCCAAAATTCAGGAGCAGGATGACACCATGAAGATGACCAAAAATGGGTCACGACTCTTCTGGATCCACGCCCCGCCCCTCACCACCCTTTTCTGGCTGGTCTATTACCACCCTCCGAAGTGCTGTTTTAACTGTCTTTGTTTCTGACATTGTCCACTTGCCCCAGGTTCAGTTCTTTGTCCCAGCAAACAAGAACCTTGCCACCGCAGCAGGTGCCCTCGTAATTTGGAGCCACACCTGTGAAAACTGAACCTTTTCATCTGCTCCACTTGCAAATGTGACAGTATTGAAAAAGTCTCCTTTCTCCGATTTTCACAATTATTTCTCTCTAGTTGGTCTGCCAGGGTCCAGGCTCTGATCCAGGTCCAGGGACAGACTCTCCCCAGAGGAGCACAGTCAGTGAGGAACGATTCAGAGGATTTGAAACATCAGGATTGGTAAATACTCTTTTAATTAGGCACCTCTGAGGCTCAGAAAACCACACTGCATTTTGGACTTTGGCATTGAACTCTAAGGTCTCTCTAATCCCCTTCTTCTCCTGCTTTATGTTTTCCTTTGTCCCTCAAAGGACATGGAAGCATTTTCTCTGCAATTCCCCTGTCTGCCTAAAGGGAAAGCCTCTAAAACAGAAATCAATTATCATGTATTCCTTCCTTAGAATTTTACCAACTAGAGTGGACCGGTTCACCAGGTAGACAACAGCATCACCACACTATTTATTGCCCATTTTCCTGATGGACTTTCTGAGACAGCTCTTATTATGTAAGAGACCCTTTAGCTACATAAAGCAACTTTCCCCCTGCCTACAAATTTCTTCACATGCTCCTATAATTTCTTGCCATCTCCCCCAAGAAACTCCAAGTCCCTATTCTTTTTAACTTTCTTTTTATTTATTCTCTGTGTCTTTCACATTATGCTTCGTGATCCTGCCCATCTCCCTACCCCCACCAAAAATAAATAAATAAATAAATAAAATTTAAGAGAAATAAGGAGGGGAAGGAGAAAGAAAAAGGAAGAAAGGGAAAATCTTGTCATGAGAGCTGCAGTGTGACACAGTGAGTCACACAGTAAACCCCTTCATCCACACATTTTTACATGAATCATTGGTCCGGTTCGAGGCCCCTGGTCTCTGCTGCTACACCATTGATGCTGGGACCTCACCTGGACTCTTCCTGGACATCCTCTTGCTGCCTTGTGTTGTGGAGATCCTGCAGCCCTGGGCCCACAGGATCTCCCCCTCACCCCCATGCTCCAGCAGCCCAAGTCCCTTTTCTTTAAAAAAAAATATATATGTGTAGGTCTGTGCATGAGTACATGCATATCCACCAAGTCAGAGGATGACATAGGATCTCCTGGAGCTGGAGTTACAGGTGGTTGTCAGCCACCTGACCTCGATTTTAAGGACTGAACTCTAGTCCTTTGAAGAGCAGAGAGCTTTGTTAAGCCATTGAACAATCTTTCTAGCCCCAAAGTCCCTATTCCTTTCCATAGTCTTAAATGCTTAAAACCTTCAAATGTATGGTTCTTGGATTCAGATATTTTGTGGGATAATATTTATATGTATTGTGGTGGTTTGAATAAATATGGCCCCTATAAGCTTATATGTTTGAATGCTTAGTTACCAGGGAGTGTCACTATTTGAAAGGATTAAAAGGATTTAGAGGTGTGATCTTGAAGCTCATCATTGGGGGTGGACTTTGAGCTTTCAAAAGCCCACACCAGGCCTGAAGTCTGTCTGCTGTCTGAAGATCAGGATGCAGCTCTCAACTACTTCTCCAGCACCATGCCTATCATACCTGCCACCATAGAACAACAGTAACTAAGGCAGAAGCTGGTACCAGGGGTGGGGTATTGCTGTGATAGGTCTGACTGTGCTGTTGTTTAGAGAAATATGGAAGACTTTGGGACTTTGGAGTAGAAAAGTGGTTGAATACTTTAAGTGGGGCTTAATGAGCCATCCTAGTAGGAACTTGGAAGACACTAGTGCTGAGGGCAATATGGACTATGGTGGCCCATCTCAAGAAGTTTCAGAGGGGATTAATATTGGAGACAACTTTTGTGATATTTGGCAGAAAATGTGGCTTTTTGCCCTTGTCCTAATAACCACTGTGTCATATGATGATTAGTGATCACTCTTAAGCAGATCTACTTAAGAGAGACAAGTTGCCAAGAGAAGTACAAAATGTAGAATTTGAAGAGAAAAAAGAACACCAAGAAATGTAAGGTTGGAGCCCATGAGATCAAATGTTTAAAGAAAGGCCTGATGTGAAATAGAATAAAGGGAGTGGTGCCCTCAGAAAAAGACCTCGCCTAGCTCAGCTTCCAAGTTATGAAAGTGATTAAAGGAAAGTTTAAACAGCCACAGACAACACAATGCTTGTGCAAATGTAAATCAGGGAGGGGGGCCAGGTCCCAGCCCCAGCAAGCAAAAGAACTCGGCAGCTTCAGCCACATGGTTCACGTTTTAGAGTCAAGAATCAACATTAGGAAAGGAGCTATAGAATCTTTCTCCTTTGTTAAGGAAAGTTGCTGAGGCCAGGCCTATGGGGAATCCCTGCATGGAGGCCCAGGGAGGCCATTTCATGAAGCTGTGAAGGGGAAGCTTGGATTGCCTTGGAGACACTAAGATATTGGAGATGCCAGAGTCGTGGGATACCTGCCAAGGAGAACTGTAGACAGGGTGTGAAACCAGCCCAAGAGAGAGAAGTGTGTCGCAGTCAGCAAAGCTGGGAAGGAAGAGTCATCTAGGCTCTTGGACATTGGACATAGAGAGCTGCAGAATTTGGGGTTTGCCCTGATGGCTTTTGGATCTGCTTTGGTCTAGTATTT